>MCJB01004836.1:11965-82745 GCA_002018475.1 Nicotiana obtusifolia
GGGCCCCCCCCCCCCCTTCCAGTTAATATTTTATCATTTTTCTTGTTATTTTGCTACTTTATACATACTTGCACAGGGTTATTATGTAGGTGTCTTGTTATAACCTTGTCACTATCTTGTCGAGGTTAGGCTCAACACTTATAGAGTACATTGGGTTGGTTGTATCCATACTACACTTCTGCACTTCTTGTGCAGATATTGAAATTGGTCCCAACGGTGCTTGAGGTGCGTCGGCTGGGATCCCATTCACTCCGGAGACTTGAGGTAGATCTGCTGGCGTCACAGATATTGATGTCCCCTTCCATTTCCTACTTTTACTATTTACCTCTTTTGAACAGTTGTATTTATTTAGTAGACTTCTAGTTGCTCGTGTACTCATGACTCCGGATTTCTGGGAGTAGTTAGTATCACATGGTTTATATTCGCATAGTGTTGGATTTGGCATTTAGTTCTCGTTGAACATCATTGTTTTATTTTCAAATGTTAAAAATGGTTAATTACTTATTTCACGTCGGCTTGCCTAGAAAGTGGATGTTAGGCGCCATCACGACTCCGAGGTTGGGATTCCGGGTTGTGACATGGACCCATAATGATGCCCAACCGTTCATGGAAATGCTCAATCTTAGAGTTCTACCTTGACCCATGTTCTGGAAATATTTTTTAATTTTTCCTTGTTTGGTTGGTTTAAATGTTTGAAAAATATTTTTTAATTTTCCCATGTTTGGTTGGTTTAAATGTTTGAAAAATATTTTCTTTATGAATTCGTTTTTCTCCAATTGAGTTTTTCCGGAAAAACGTTTTCCAAAATTCTTTTTCAACCTTTCCCTTCTCCACCACCCCCACCACCCCGTACACCACCTCTACCCCCTACCCAACCCCTACCCCCTACCACCCACCCTAAATATATGAAAATATTATTTAGAGTACTTTCTTTTCATGAAGTAGAAAATGTATTTTCTTTCATTTCAACAAAATGAGTATTTTCTTTCATTTCAACAAAATAAGTAATTTCTTTTCATGATGTCGAATGATTTATTTAACTAACTGTTGTTGACAAGAATAATCATCAAACATGAAAAAAATCTGAAAATAAAGAAGAAACACATTATCACAACAGAAAAAACAATAATAAAATCTATATCAATTAAATAAAGGACGTGCATTGAGATATTTTTTAGGTATCACAATAAAATAAAAGAAAGCACTCATTTTATTGAAATGACAGAAACTACTTTTTGTACAACATGAAAAGAAAATATTCTTTTTGTTGAAATAAAAAAAAATACTTTTTCTACAATAGAAAAAGAAAATACTCATTATGTGAAAAAGAAAATACTTTTCTACATCATGAAAAACAAGTACTCCTTTTTGTTGAAACAAATGAAAATACCTTTTCCACAACATAAAAAGAAAATATTTTTTCTACATCACAAAAGGAAAGTACTTATTTTATTGAAATGAAAGAAAATACATTTTCTACATCATAAAAAGATAATTTTTATTTTGTTGAGATGAAAAAAAAGTTACTCTATCTACAACATTAAAAGAATATACTTTTTCCGCAGCAGCAAAAGAAAATACTCATTTTGTGAAAAAGATAATACTTTTTCTACATCATGAAAATAAAGTACTCTTTTTCTTGAAATAAAAGAAAATACTTATTTTACAACATGAAAAGAAAGTACTCATTTTACGAAAAATATTTTTTCTACATCATGAAATTAAAGTACTTATTTTATTGAAATAAAAAAAAATACTTTTTCTACATCATAAAAAGAAAATATTACTTTTGTTGAAATGAAGTAGAAAATATCGTATCTACAACATTAAAAGAAAGTACTCTAAATAATATTTCTATTCAGGGTGAGGGTGAGGGTTGGGGTGGTGGGAGGTGGGTTAGGTGAGAAGTTCTAATTTTACTACCTTTTTATTATTCTGATCTTTGTCAGTATTATAAGATGAAGAACTATCAAATAAAAGTCTAAATCCAAATTGAGGAAAGAAATCACTTGGCATGAATTGACATTTATTCCAAAACATAAGATAACTTTTATATATGCTTGTTTAAAAGTTGAGAATATCGCAAAGATTTGGATCAATTTGGGCGGGTTGGGTTACAACCCAACTCATCTTAACCCAACTCATCTTAACCCAAGTGAACTTTGGGCAGAGTTGGGCAATGACCCGTTTAATGAGTCAGCCTATCTTGACCAGCCCATATACAACCCAAACAGCCCATTTTCCACCCTTACTAGTAAGTTAGAACTTATTTGTGACATTTTGTCACGACCCTAATTTCCCTCCGTAAGATGTCGTGATGGCACCTAGTCTTAGGGACTAGGTAAGCTTAACACTTACTGAATTAATGGCAAACTCAACCAAAAACTGTTAAGTATAAAATAGAAAACTCTATACAAAACTTACAATCCCAAAACTGATAGTACAAGTCATAAGCTCTACAAAGTTTACTAGAAAGTCTTCTAAGTACAACTGTTTCGGAATAAAAATAAACAGTACATGTACAATATCAGAAGGTGAATCCGAGGCTTGCGAACGCGACAACAGGTTTACCTTGAGTCTCCACAGCAAAGCCCAAACAACTAGCTAGTGATCAACCAACTCCGAAATACCTGGATCTGCACAAAAATATGCAAAAGCGTAACATAAGTACACCACAGCGGTACCTAGTGATTATAAGACTAACCTCGATGGGGTAGTTACGAGGGACAATCAAGATACCTACTGGACTAAACAACCTGAACAAGTATGAAGGTGAACTAAAGGGAAAACAATTTCAATATAAAGCTAAGCATGGTAATGAAGACAAAACAATACTCGTAATGGAACACTAGAAACAATAATTAACAACAAGAAGCAAACAGGTAATAATGCTGCAGGGTAAGATGAACACAGTCTAAGTCCGGTGAAACCAAATAAACGAAAAACAAGTAACAACTCATTAAGAACGATCGCTTTTACACTATATTTATTCAAGAATTTCCACGAGATATCAGACCCCTTAATCACAAATCACGAGTCCCAATTCATGAACTCTAATCACTTGGCATCTTGTGCCCATATTACAATTCAAAATCGCACGGACGACTCATGTGCCAAGAGATTGACAATATCTAATATCCACATGGACCACCTCACGTGCCAAAGATAACAATGACTCACTGCACAGTTAACTCACATGACAACAGGATAACTCTCACAGAGAAGGCAAGTACACGGGAGTACATGTAAATGGTCAAATATATCAGGATTCATCTTCTTAAACCAAGATGGGTGATTTGTTTACGTGTATGCTTGTGCAAGTGCCCTACCACAATTCAAGTCAACAAGCAAGAGTAGAGACAATGAATGGCACATAAGAAAGGATCACCCCGAAATGTACACGGTACAACTCACACAAGGTAGGCACACCATAACACAAAAATCAACAATAACAATGCCCCCAGGCCATCACAAGTCATCACAAAATCATTCCTCGACATAGCCCACCTTGTCTGGCCTCGTGCGCAACAATAAAGTAAATGCCCGCCTTGTCTCGCCACACGGGTATAATAATATTCCCACCTTTTCTCGCCAGATGCGCAAACCTACATATATAGCTCGCCTTGTCACACTGCATGTGCAAATATCAACAATAATAACGGCACGGACAACTCACGTGCGAACACTCCGACAATCCTCATAACAATACCACTCGTGATACACATAACAACACAATAAAATAACTTTCACAACATGTGCCCATATGCCACAACATTTTCTCAAACAGTTTCAATACCACAACCACGCATAGCCCTCGGCTCAACAACACTGAGTACAACATCAACAAGAGCAATAACACGAGAATACGACAAGTAAATCAGCATGAGAACTTCAGAAAACAAAGAAACGGAAGAACGAGGTCACAAAGAAAGACACAACAAGGAATAATGGTCTAAAAAAGAATAGCTCAACAAGGGAGATATAATATATATTGATGATTCCAAATAAGGATGAGTCAACAATGAGAATGTCACGACCCCAGTTCTCCTCTGAAGGATATCGTGACGGCACCCAATCTCTAAGACTAGGTAAGCCTAACACTTACTAAATTAATAGAAGAATTCGACCACCCATGACAAATATGAAATATAAATCTTTATACATAACTTACAATCCCAAAATCGGTAGTACAAGTCATAAGATCTACTGAGTTTTCTAGAACAACCCTAAATGCAACTGTTTGGAATTGAATTAGATAGTACAATGAAAAAATCAGAAGGTGACTCCGAGGCCTACGAATGCGACGACAGGTTTACCTTGAGTCTCCACAGCTCGACCAGCCAGCTAATATCAACAACAATTGTGTCACCTGGATCTGCACAAAAATGTGTAGAAGCGTAATATGAGTATACCACAGTGGTACCCAGTAAGTATCAAGACTAACCTCGATGGAGTAGTGACGAGGGACAATCAAGACACCTATTGGACTAAACAACCTGAACAAGTGTGTAGATGAACTAACAGAGAAACAATATTAATATAAAGCTAAGCAAGATAAGGAATACAAAAATATACTTACAATGATACACTAGTAACAACAATATTCAACAGGAAGAGGTAATAATGCTGTAGAGTAACTGATCACAGCCTAAGTCCCAGGAAACCAAATAAAGGAAAAACCAGCAACAACTCAATAAGAACAACCGCTTTCACACCAGATCTGTTCAAGCATTTTCATGAGGTACCGAACCTCGTAATCACATCTCACGGGTCCCAATTCATGAATCCTAATCACTTGGCATCTTGTGCCCACATTACAACACATAACTGCATGAACGACTCACGTGCCAATAGAACAATCCTCACATAGAAGGCAAGAAGATAAGAGTATGTATAATGGTTAATGACGTCAGGATTCACCTTTTAAAACTGATATGGCTGATTTAACTACGTGTATGCTTATTAAAGTGTTCTACCATAATTTCAGTCAACAAATAAGAGTAAAGACAATGAATGGCACATAAGAAACGATCACCACGAAATGTACAGTGTAATAAAAGCAGCAAAGAAGTTTGAAGCAACGACCAGCACAACAAGATTAGCTACATAGAACTGAGCAAATGTGCAACATGGAGGAAAACAATTAATAGTATGCTAAGGAAAAAAATAATCAAAGACAAGTGCACAGAAGGGGAAATGACAACCTGTGGTACCGCCTTGTAGTCTCAAATCGTAAAATGAATCAACAACTTTTCTTATATCACCACATGAGCCTTTATATTTAGTTTTGAAAATCATTTTCCCGAATTAGCATCTCGCGTTTTAGCCCACCTTATTACACCGCATGGCTTCTAGTAGTTCCCCTACTAGCCATGCGTTTCAAGCCCACCTTATCTCATCGCATGCATTTCAACACCCAGACCTTATACTACCGCATGCGTATCAATAGTAACAACAACATGGCAGAAACCTCGTGCAACACAATAACAATGGCATGACAGAAACCTCGGGCAAGCACAATAATAATTTTCTCAACAAAACACGTACGCCAAAAACATAACAACTCAAATAAATGACTTTCACAATACGTGCCCACATGCCACAATATTTCCTCAAAATAGTTTTAATATCACAACCATGTATAGTCCTCGTCTCAACAACACTGAAGACAACAACAACAACAACAACAACAATAACACGATAGTATGACAAGTAAATCAACACATGAACTTCAGAACACAAAGAAACGAAAGAACGAACTCACAGAGAATGACATAACAGGGAAATAATAGTCTCAACAAGAATAATTCAACAATGGAGAGATAATGGGTAACAATGATTCCACGAAAGTGCAATTTGACAACAAGAGAGATAGCATAAATCAATGACCCCGAATAAGCATACGACAATAATGAAAGGGGTAACAAACTTCCATTAAGGCTAAGCAATTACGGAAGAGATAATAATGATTTCAATTAAGGTTAAGCAATTACGGAAGAGATCATAATGATTTCAATTAAGGTTAAGCAATTACGGAAAGACAGCATGATGATAAAAGAGGCAACAACTTCAGTTAAGGCACATAAGAGTTTAATCGGCATAAGGTAGAACATGAAACAATTAATTCCAATTAAGACACGTAAGGGTGAATTTAGTAAATGGGGATTTAACATGACAAACAACTTCATATCTAATGAACATAAGAACCTAAGAGCCCTAAACGGTCAAATTTCCACAAATAAGCCCGAGCACGTACTCGTCATCTCGCGTACACGGCCTTCACATGACACAATTAGCACAAATGACTCAAATCATAAGGGGTAGTTCCCCGACACAAAGTTAGGGGTAAGATATTTACCTCAAAACAAGCTTAATCAATTAATTAGAAGGCCTTTCCATCATTTTTCCAACTATGAATGGTTCGAATCTAGCAAAAAAAATTTCATACTATAAATAACTATAGAAAACTAATTTAAATAATGAAATAATTATCTTAGCTAAGAATTGAAAAATTGCTTCATAAAGTCGACTCGGGCCCGCGTCTCAGAACCCGACCAAAATTATAAAAATCGAACACCCATTCGATATCAAGTCCAACCATATAAGAATTACACAAATCTGATACAAAAATCTCGCTCAAATCCCCAAAATTCAGCCAAAGAACTTTCCTTCATTTCCTCCCAATTTTCAACCCAAATCACTAGTTAAATGATGAAATCAAAGACCTAAACATGGAATTTAACCAAAACTAAGTAAGAATCACTTGCCCCAATCACTCCCCTGAAAATCGCCTCAAAAATCACTTCAATCCGAGCTCCATATCTCCAAATATGCAAAAATGGCTGAAACCTCCGAAATAGAGTACTTTATAATCATTGGGCGAATTAATGAATCGCAATCGCTAAAATACCCACGCGATTGCGAAGAAGAAAAATACACTGCCTCTAAATTACTCTATGCGTTCACAGCAATAGACTCGCGAACGCGATACACAAAGCCCACAAAACTACGCGATCACGGGAACAACATCGCAAACGCCAAAAGGAAACCTGCTTCCTGACCAGCTCAGCCCATAACACTACGCGAACGCGTATATGAAGTTGTAAACGTGATGAATACCAGCCCCTCCCTATGCAAACGCGTTTATACTCATGCGAAAGCGGAGAGCAAATTGCATAGTAGACCAAAACACCTTTCGCGATCGCGGCTATACCTTTGCAATCGCAAAGTACGCCAGAAGCAACAGGTAACAGCAGAAAACCAGCAATGCAAAAACCATTTGAAAGGATCCGAACTACGTTTGAAACTCACCAGAGCGACCCGGGAACCCGACCGAATATACCAACAAGTCCCACAACATATTACAGATTTACTCAAGGCCTCAAATCACACATAAAAATATCAAAATGACAGATCGCACCTCAATTTGAACTTAAACGAACTTTGAATTTTCAATTTCCAAAACTCGCGCTGAAACATATCAAATCAACCCGGAATGAGCTCAAATTTTGCACACACTTCCCAAATGACATGATGAAGCTATTCAAATTACCGGAACCACAATCTGAATCTGATATTCTCAAACCCAGCTCTCGGTCAAATTTATGAACTTTTCAAACCTTCAAATTTTAAACTTTCACCAATTAGCACCGAATTCCTCTAGAGATATCAAAATGCAAATCCGGGCTTACACCCAAGTTCAAAATCACCATCCGGACCTAACGGAACTATTAAAACTATGTCCCGTGGTCAAACACACAAAAGTCAAACTTGGTCAACTCTTACCGCTTAAGCTTCTAAAAGAGGAATCCTCCTCCCAAATTGATCCCGTATCATTCGAAAAGAACTCGGCCAATACATGCAAGTTACACGTAACACGAAGCTGCTCGAGACCTTATGCCACCGAACGGGACGTTACTTCTCAAAACGACCGATCGGGTCGTTATAGAGAAGGGATAACAAAACTTCATTTAGGGTTGAGAAATTACGGAAAAGATAATAACAAATTCAATTAAGGATAAGCAATTACAAAAAAGATAATAATAACTTCAATTAAGGATAAGCAATTACAGAAAAGATAATAATAACTTTAATTAAGGACAAGCAATTATAGAAAAGATAATAATAACTTCAATTGAGGACAAGCAATTACGGAAAAGATAGCATGGAAATAAAAGAGGCAACAACTTCACTTAAGGCACATAAGAGTTCAATTGGAAACAACTTCACCTAAGGCACATAAGAGTTCAATCGGCAACAAGGGTAGAACAAGAATCAATTAATTCCAAATAAGTCACGTAAGGGTAAATTTAGTAAATGAGGGATTTAACATGATAAGGAAACTTCATAACTAATGAACATAAGAACGCAAGGGTCCTAAATGGTTAAATTTCAACAATTAAGCCCGAGTACGTACTTGTCATCTCGCGTACACGATCTTCACATGACACAATTAGCACAAATGAATCAAATCCTAAGGGGTAGTTCCTTCACACAAAGTTAGGCAAGATACTTACCTCAAAGAAGCTAGACCGACAGTCTTAATTGGTCTTCACGTGTGAAAAAACTTCCGGACGGCTCAAATCTAGCCAAAATAACTTAACATCATAAATAAAACTCATAGAAAACGATTCCGGATAATAAAGCTTCGATCTTTAATTAAAACTAAAAATACTCAAAAGTCAACCTTGGGCCCGCACCTTGGAACCCGACAAAATTTATAAAATCCGAACACCCATTCAATAACGAGTCCAACCATACCAAAATTATCAATTTTTCGATATCGAATTGCCCTTCAAATCCTCATTTTACATTTTTGAAAGAGTTTTTACAAAATTCCCATTTTCTTCTATTCAATTCACTAATTTAATGATGAAAACAATTATGGAATCATGAAATATATTCAATTTTGGATAAAGAACACTTACCCCAAACAAACACGTGAAGAACCCTTGAAAAATCGCCCACTATCGGACTAGTTTTCAAAAAAATGAAGAAAAGAAGCTGAAATGTGTTTTTAAGCTGCCCAGTAACGAGCTCGAAACACACACTTAAATTATACTCGCTAGTCAAATACAATATAGTATAAATATCGTATCCATAGGGATTGGAGTCAAAGAGTATTTTTGTAGTTTCTATCTTGAATGCTATCCAGGAAAATCATCAATTGAGATTTATATGATTAATAACAAAAATTTACTAAGAATCGAAAGCTATTGACAAATGACTATCGCAACAAAGGTAAGCAAGGAAGTTATCAGTGGGAGAAAATAAGGGTTGATAGGATAGGTGTAAAATAATTGTTTGGGATCTAACTCTTGATAATTCACTTTTAATGTTTAAGTGAGTCTCTCTTATTCACTCAATTATTAGTTCAAACGTTCAGTAAAAACTCCTCTCTCGATTAGGTCTTAACCTTACGAGATGAACCAATTTAAGCACGTGAAGATATGCAAGAATGCATAGTGGGTTAGTCTTTAGAAAAATCTCTTTCAACTATTCTCCTAACTAGGTTTAATCAATGATTCAACTAGCCTCTTTCAATTACTAAGAAGAATTAATGAACTCAACCAACAAGATAATGTGAAGATATCACAAGTTATGCCTCTCTCAATTACATGAACTAGTGAATATAAATGCAACAATCAAATCATCCAAAATAATTCAATACATAAAACTAGGGTTATAACCTACAAACAATCATCAATACACCAAATCCATCAAACCTTATAGAGAACTACTCCATAGATATGGAGCAATTCATTACAAATATAATTAAAAGATAGGAAAACATAAATTCGATCCAAACTCGGGTCTTGAGTGAGGAAGGAATGATAAAATCCTTGTGCTCGTGTTCTTCAAACTCCTCCTTAGCCTCCTTAGGTTGAATATGTGTCAAAAATCCAGAAAATAACGTTTTCCCATGTATTTATACCAAGTAGGTTCGGCCCCAGACGAAATCACCTTCTACTAGCCAAAATAGGACATTTACTCTGTAAATATTGCATAGGCACGCCACGCGTCACCCCAGTAGACTTTTCTCATAGTATGTATTTTTTGTGCATTTTGACGTGCAGACTTGGTCCTCGACCCCCGAACACGATCCCGGCTTAATCTCTTGGGCTTTTACTCAGACTTCAAAACTCCAAATCACTTGAATTCATTGCATAATAGCTCGAAATCACTCCTACAAGGCATAAAACACAAAATAAGGAAGTGGTCGCATTTTCGATCACAGGTCCCTTGAGTCTGCTATGCATTTTCCAAGCTTCTGGCCGCATTTGCGAAGGTGGACTTTTCGCATTTGCGATCAATTTGTCGCATTTTCGATCAATTTGTCGCATTTTCGACTTCTATTCTTCTGAGATAGGGTTCACATTTGCGAACCTTGTCTCGCATTTGCGATGCTCGCAGTTGCGAACAAGACATCGCAATTGCGATATTTGCAGCTGAGTAAAAGAGGGAAAAATCAGGACTTAGTTCGTTTTACACCATTTATCAACCCTAAATACTCTAGAGGTGATTTTCCAAGAGACTTTTCTTCCCAAATTCATTGGTATGTGACTTTAATCCATTTCTTTTCAATTCCCCATTACTTTTCATTAGATTTCAACATCAAATTTAGGATTCCCAAGGTAGAAATTAGGGATTTGAGTAAAATTGAGGATTTAGACCTCAAACTGAGGTCAAATTTCAAAACAAATTATATAACTGAGCTCGGGGGCAAATGGGTATCGGGTTTTGGTCCGAACCTCGCGTTTTAACCAAGTGGGCCCAAGGTTGACTTTTGTTGACTTTTCAAAAATGATCAAAATTTTACCTGTTTCATTAATGGGTAGTTTCTAAAGCCTATTTTGAATTATTTGAACAATATTTGGCTAGATTTGATTGGTATGGAGGCTAATTCCAGAAAAAGCCGCGGTTGAGCATTGATTTAGTTGCAGAGTGATGTAAGTGCCGTGGTTAACCTTGACTTGAGAGATTAGGACTTGTTGGTCTATTTGCTACGTGTTTTATGTGTGGTGACCACGTATATGTGAGGTGATGAGTACCTATGCATTTTTATTGGGTTAAAGCATGCAGGTGGAAATTGTTTCTTGTATTATATTATTTTGTTAAATGTTATCCATTGCTTATGTTAGATTATTACTTCTTTTAATTATTCGTTTCATATTTTTTTGTTTATTTTAAAGATGTTGAATATTTTAAAAGTTGAAGTTTGATATCATGGCACCATATTTGAGATGAAATTATTTCCCGCCTTTTTTTATTTATTTGGATTTATATTGTTGCTTGGTGAGGAAGAAAGAAAAGCACGAAGGGTGTTTTCGTGCTTTATTTGCATTCATTATCACATATTGAGAGATTTGAGAGTAAAAGCATGAAGGGTGATGTTGTGCCATTATATTCATGATACTACATGGTGAGGACGAGAGTAAAATCACGAAGGGTGATGCCGTGCCATTTTCATATCACTATTTAATTTGATTTCCGATTTTGGTGATTTACTTAGTTATACTTTTGCGTAATTCGGAAGATGTTATTTCATGACTTCGTACTTTCCGTTTTTATGATATTTTCCCCTTTCGCATGTCCCCTCTCAGTTAATATTCTAATTATTCTTCTTATTATTTTGTTGCTTTTTACATACTTGTACATGATTTTTACGTAGGTGTCTTGTCATAACCTCGTCATTACCTCGTCGAGGTTAGGATCGATACTTACAGAGTACATTGGTCAGTTGTAGTCATACTACACTTCTGCACTTCTTGTGCTAATACTGGTATTAGTCCCAACGACGCTTGAGGTGGGACGATTCGGATCACATTCACTTCAGAGGCTTGAGGTAGATCTGCTCGCATTCGCAGACCTTGAAGTCCCCTTCTATTTCCTAATTTTACTGTTTAGCTCTTTCGAACAGTTGTATTTATTTCAAACTATATTTGTGTACTTCTAATTGCTCGTGTACTTGTAACCCCGGATTTCTGACAGTAGTTAATATCACGTGGTTTATATTCGCATTTTGTTAGGTTTGGCATTTATTTCTTATTAAATATCCTTATTTTATTTTAACTATTACAATTGATTAATTATCTATTTCCTGTCAGTTTGCCTAGGAAGTGAGTGTTAAGTACCATCACAATCCCGAGGTTAGGATTCCGAGCCATGACATTTAGACACTTATACTGAGTCTTGTTCCAATTGAACACAACAACCTATTCACAAGTGTTAAATATAGTGTCCCACGCAACCAAAAACTATTTCAAGAGTTTTACAGATAATGGTTAGACTAGGATAGCTATCAGTTAGTATTATTGTATAATTACTCTACTATAATCTCTATCTCAATCTCTAGCCAAGATGTCAATGTATATATATACGTGAGGTTGTGTACACAAGAGGGTCAAGGAAAATATTCCCATAATCTTTCATGGTATCAGTTTCCTAGGGCCCGATTCCTTTCTTCCGCTGCTATCCTCGGTATTCCACCTCACCATTGTTAGGTTTCTGTTCATCTTCTTCCCTGTCTCTTACTCATTCTTCTCGGAAATCTCCATGTCTGGTTTGAAGACCTCATTTCATCCGGCTCTTGCCGTCTCCAATATCAAAAACCATGTTTCCATTACTCTTGAGATGGAAAATGTCCAGTACTCTACGTGGGCGGAATTATTCAAGATTCATGCACGATTACACCGGGTCCTTCACCATATCATTCCCCCTGCTACAGGCATAGAGAAAGTTCCTACTACCGAGGAAGAAAAGGAACTATGGCTGATCCTTGATGCCATGGTTCTATCATGGATATATGCTACCATATCAAATGACCTCTTGCACACCATTATCGAACCCGATGCCACGGCCATGGAAGCTTGGAATAGATTGCGTGATATATTTCAAGATAATCATATTCCCGGGCTATGACTCTCGAGCAGGAATTCTCCATCACTTCTTTGGAAGATTTCCCAAATGTTTCGGCATATTATCAGCGTCTCAAATCCCTCGCTGATCAACTCAAGAATGTTGGAGCACCGGTTTCAGACAGCACAATGGTTTTACAATTGTTTGGGGGCCTTAAAAAACCGTACCATGGTGTGGGTACGTTGATCCGTCAAAGCAACCCGCTTCCTCCTTTCTATCAGGCTAGGTCCATGCTTACGTTAGAAGAAGCGGGGACGGCCAAGGAAGCGGTGTTGGGCTCCGCATCGGTGATGATAGCCGCGTCAGGTGATGATACTTAGGTGACTTCTGAGCCTACGGGTCATTCGAGGGGTCCAAAGCAACAAAAAGGCAAGAACGGTTGCCAAAGATATTCAGGCAATGGCAATGGCCGTAACTCCGGCGGTGGAGGTCGAGGTCAGGGACACACCGGTGGTGGGGGTAGCCATAGTAACGGCGAGCAGCAGTAGCCCTCTGGTGGACAGCAAGCCCCGTATTGGTAGCAGGGTCAATTCCATGGTTGGGGTTGGATGCCCGTCCCACCTTGTCCTTTCCCAACTCAAGGTTGGGCCAAGCCTCCTGCCCAACAAAGTCAGCCAAGTGTTTTGGGCCCAAGACCTCAATACCAACAGCAAGCCTATGCAACTTCTTCATTTGGGCAGCCACCTACCTATGCACCAACGGATATTGAGTCGGCTATGCACACCATGTCTCTCAATCAACTCGATCCTTCGTGGAAAATGGACACTGGTGCTACATCTCATATGACATCCTCTACAGGTACTCTCTCGTCTTATTTTAATTTGAGGAATAATCTTAATATTGGTACTATTGTTGGTAATGGTCATACTATTCCAATTCTTGGCTATGGTCACACTAATTTATCTTCCCCAAGTCCTCCCCTTTCTCTAAACAATGTTCTCCATGCTCCAAAACTCATAAAAAATCTCATTTCTGTTCGAAAATTTACTACTAATAATTCTCTGTCAGTTGAGTTTGATCCTTTTGGTTTTTCTGTGAAGGATTTTCGGACGGGGATGCGCATAATGCGGTGTGATAGTCGGGGGGATCTTTATCCCATTACCTCTTCTCTTAACAATCAAGTTATCTCATCTACTTTTGCTGTCATCTCTCCTAAGCTATGGCATGATCGGTTGGGTCATCCGGGTGCTCCTATCTTAGATGTTCTTAGGTGTAATAAAAACATTGATTGTACTAAACTTTCCTGTTCTCGCATTTGTGGTTCTTGTTTACTTGGAAAACATATTAAATTGCCTTTTATTCCATCTACTTCAAGTACTACTATGCCTTTTGATATTATTCATAGTGATCTTTGGTCTTCCCCTACTTTGAGCTCTTCAGACATCGATATTATTTTTTATTAATGGATGATTTTTCTAATTATTTATGGACTTTTCCTTTGGCACGGAAATCAGATGTGTATGATACTTTCTTGGCCTTTAAGGCCCATATTGCCACTCACTTTGAGCGTAATATCAAGAATGTGCAATGTGATAATGGGCGAGAGTTTGATAATAGTCTGTTTTGGGATTTTTGTAAAACTCATGGCATGTCTTTCCATCTTTCGTGTCCCCATACTTCGGCTCAAAATGGCAAAGCCGAAAGGAAAATACGAACTATAAATAATATCATCCGTACTCTTCTTGCTCATGCCTCTCTCCCCACTTCTTTTTGGCATCATGCATTGCAAATGGCCACCTATCTTCTTAATATTCTTCCGAGTAAATTGTTGGGAAATAAATCTCCTCTTGAGGTTCTTTACAAAAGGATTCCTTCCTATTCTCATTTACGGGTTTTTGGTTGTTTGTGTTACCCCCTACTTCCGTCTACAACTATCACTAAGTTGCAACCAAGGTCTACCCCTTGTGTTTTTTTGGGGTTCCCTACTAACCATCGTGGCTATAAATGTTATGATTTGTCGTCGAATAAAATCATTGTTTGTCGCCATGTCTTGTTTGATAAGAATGTTTTTCCTTTTTCTAAGTTACATCACCCAAATTCCAACTCTTATGATTTTCTTGATGATAGCGTGTCTCCTTACGTGATTCATCATATCCAACAATCTGGTCTAGCGCCCTCTACTTCCTCTCAATCAGCCCAGCCCACAAATTCTCCATCTCAGCAACTGCAACCTGTTTCTCCCACTCCCCAAACGGCCCAGACCAAGTCCTTGATCCTGGGCCACCTCTTCCTTCTGGCCTAAGGCCGGATCCTCCTGCTGCCCCTCTTTCAATTCCTCTCCAGTAGCCCATAGTAGCGACCCGTAGTCAGAATGGGATATCTAAATGCAATCTGAAATATTCCCTTCACTCCGCAGTTATGAGGTCTCCCTTACCTCGTAATCCGATCGCGGCCCTTCGGGATTCGAATTGGAAAATGGCCATGGATGATGAATACAATGCTCTTATTAAAAATAAGACGTGCGAATTGGTGCCCCGTCCACCTGATGTTAATGTTATTCGGTCTATGTGGATTTTTTCTCATAAAGTCAAGTCTAATGGTGTGTTTGAGAGGCATAAAGCCCGTCTTGTTAGGTGATGGAAAGACACAACTGGTTGGCATTGATTTTGGTGAGACATTTAGTCCGATGGTGAAACCGGCTACGATCCGAACGGTTCTTAGTCTTTCTCTCTCGAAGGCATGGCCAATTTATCAATTGGATGTCAAAAATGCCTTCCTTCATGGTGAGCTTCAAGAAACAGTCTATATGCATCAACCATTGGGTTACAGGGATCGTGATCATCCTGATTTTATATGTCTCCAGCGTAAGTCATTGTATGGACTTAAGCAGGCACCCAGAGCTTGGTATAAACGTTCTGCAGATTATGTGTTATCTATTGGGTTCACTAATAGTAGGTGTGATAATTCTTTGTTTATTTATAGCAAGAGGTCCGATATGGCTTACATTTTACTATATGTTGATGATATTATTCTCACTGCTTCTTCTGATGCTCTCCTGTGTTCAATCATGGATCTTCTTAGTTCTGAGTTTGCTATGAAAGATCTTGGTCCTCTGAATTATTTTCTGGGTATTGCTGTGACCCGCCATAAGGGGGGTATGTTTCTTTCACAAAGCAAGTATGCCGAGGAGATAATTGAGCGTGCAAGGATGTCTACTTGTAAATCATCCCCTACTCCGGTTGACACCAAGTCAAAGATTAGTGCTACATCGAGTGCCAAATTTGATGATACCACCCTTTATCGGAGTCTAGCAGGGCTCTGCAGTATCTCACGTTTACACGGCTAGATATCTCCTATGCTGTCCAACAGGTTTGCCTCTATATGCATGATCCCAGAGTTGATCATATGTCTGCTCTGAAACGTGTTATTCGGTATGTTCAGGGTACGTTGGATTACGGGCTACACTTATTCCCGTCTTCGTTTTCTACTCTGGTCTCTTACACTGATGCAAATTGGGGAGGTTGCCCTGATATGCGGCAGTCTACATTTGGTTATTGTGTATTTTTGGGTGACAATTTGGTCTCTTGGTCGTCCAAACGTCAACCCACATTGTCTCGTTCTAGTGCCGAGGCAGAGTATCGAGGGGTGGCAAATGTTGCCTCCGAATCATGTTGGATTCAGAACCTTCTCTTAGAGTTGCATTGTCCGATTAAAAAGGCTACTCTTGTTTACTGCGACAATGTAAGTGCTATTTATTTATCAGGTAATCTAGTTTGGATATACATCAACGCACAAAACATATAGAAATGGATATCCATTTTGTTCGAGAGAAGGTTGCGCGCGGTCAAGTCCGTGTACTTCGTGTGCCATCCCGTCATAAAATAGCGGACATCTTTACCAAAGTTCTTCCGCTAGTATTGTTTGAAGATTTCCGGGACACTCTCAGCGTCCGTAACCTCCCGCTTCAACTGCGGGGGTGTGTTAAATATAGTGTCCAACGCAACCAAGAACTCTTCCAAGAGTTTTACAGATAATGGTGAGGCTAGGATAGCTATCAGTTAGTGTTTTTGTATAATTAATCTACTGTAATCTCTATCTCAATCTCTAGCCAAGATGTCAATGTATATATATACGCGAGGTTGTGTACACAAGAGGGTCAAGGAAAATATTCCCATAATCTTTCAACAAGTATGCTTATCAGACACAACTTTTTGACATGATACGTGTAGTGAGATACACAACATTGAGCACGTGAAATTGCTCTATGTTAAACTACAACAACTATTTTAACCAAAAAATATAAGATTTTGCCGGAAAAAAATTTGTTTTATGGCCATTCTTCTGAACTTGTCATCTTTGCCACTTCGTTTCAGCCATATATTCAACTCTCCTCCTTCTCCGCTTCTCAAACTCATTTTCAGCCATAATTATTGGTCAATTCCTATGGAACTAGTTTTGCCAGTTTTTAAGGCCATTCTTTTCAGCCATAGTTCAAATCCATTTGACGAATAGGTCAGCCCATCTTCAAAAAAGTAAATTTCTTTTTAGAATTTTCTACAAAGGAAATTTACAATTTAGACTTGTTTTAATTTGAAGAATTTGTGTGATGGGGTAAATGGCACACACTGCTTTTTTTTTTGGTTATTGAGGAGAGAGGCCAATGTCACAAGAAATATTTTGCCGCCGACGAAATTGGGCAAAATATTCTAGCAATTTCGTCGGCGGAGAGAGGAGAGAGAGGCCAATGAACATACTTTCTCGACTTTATCTCTTACTCTTTTCTTTTAGATCTCGACTTCTACTTTTTGTGACATCCTTTCTTAATTGGTTTCGTTTGCATTGTCAGCTGCAAGTGATCTTCATGCACTGGATTTGAATTAGAATTATTAGATTTGTGTTCGATACAAGCACTTTTAGCAAAATTTAGGTGTTCAATTAGAACAACACTTAGTATAAGTACCTAAATGAAAAATTTGGACAAATTTAAGTGGCCGCATGTTTATCCATAAAAGGGTATAGTTGAATTTGTTACGTGATTTATAGACAAGCGAGCTGATTTGATCCAAAATGAAAAATAAATTAGATTAAAAGCAAGACTTTTAGCGATTAGAATTGAAAGAAATGACAAGCCTGGCTCCGGGAGCAATGTCTTCAAGGAAAAAAATAAGAGCAACGTAAAACAGAAAGTAAAGTTATTTTATTTAGCTTGAGAATAGCATGTAGCATAAGTTTCTCCAAATATTTCGTGTTTTACAATGACAGTTGAGTCTACTATTTATAGCTATACCTAGGGATACAAGATCCTATAATCGAATCCCTCTTAAATGACAATAAAGAGGGACATTGATGAATATGTAACGGCAGGACATGAATACAAATATACTTTCGAACGACTGTCCATTTAATGCCAGGGAATATTCTTCATTGAAAGCTATCCAATGGCAAGTATTTGATTATGCTCACGTTGATCATATATTTTCCGGGTCAGCCCGATGTCAATCACAACTGTTACTCCTGATACTAGTTACTATGAAATTTACTTTCTATCTCTTTTCGGATCCACGTGTCATGTTTTCGTTCGATTATTTAATGTAAACTAATTTTACCCTATACAGACAGTCCCCCTGCTTCCGGCAGTATATCTTTATATCACCGGAAAGTTGGTGAAGATCCCTTTCTTGGCAGAAAATCTTCTGAAACCTTCTGAACAGTCTCTAACGCTTGATAGGACGCACATCTCCTCCTATTTAATTCCCCGAACACGCGTTGCCCCACGATTTAGCAATATTTTTGCTGGTTCTCGTGGTAATCATGACCACGATTTTTGCCATTGATATCTTTACTTATACTCATTATTTTACCACTTTCACTTCCAAAATTTTCATAAGTTCATTATCTTCTGTACACTTAACTTTCTTCTGCTTTCAATTCTTTTCGATTTTCTTCAAAACCTCTACCACCTTCTTACTTTTATGGCTTCTTTTACTGAGTCTTTTTAGAACTCTGGTATTCTCTGCGGTGGAGGCCCAAAGAGAAGCAAAGATAAAGAGGTTGGTGTTGATGCTGATCCTCTCACCATAAGCATTGTTGCACCCTATTTTGCACGAGTCAAAACAAGATTCAACTAGTGGTTTTCCTATTGATGATAAAAGTGTAACGATTCGACCGGTCATTTTGAGTATTGTAGCCCCGTTCTCCCTATTTATTGCTAATTTTGTGTTCGTTTGTTGTTATGTGACTTTCGGGGATGGCTGGTTTAGTTCCGAGGATGTTTCGGAATGAGTCAGGACAGTTAGTCCCAAGGTTGGAAGCCTAAGTTGAAAGAGTTAACCGAAATTAAATTGTGTGTAAATGACTCCGAAATGGCGTCTTGATGGTTTCGATAGCACCCTATGGTGATTTTTTACTTAGGAGTGTGTACGGATATTGATTTGGAGGTCCATAGATGATTTTGGCTTGAATTGGCGAAAGTTGAAGTTTAGAGAGTTGAAAAGTTTGACCGAAAGTTGACTTTGTTGTTACCAAATTCGGATTTTGATTTCAGAAGTTGGAATAGGTCTGTTGGGTCATTTATGATACAAGTGTAAAATTTGAGGTCAATCGGAGTTGTTTGATAGGTTTTGACATCGATTGTAGAAGTTAGAAATTCATTAGTTTTATTAGGCTTGAATTGGTGTGCATTTCGTATTTTTGATATTGTTCGATGTGATTTGAAGCCTCGACTAAGTTTGTGTCGTGCTTTAGAACTTATTGGTATGTTTGGACGGGGTCCGGGGTACCCCGTGTGTGTCTCAGATTGGAGTTCGGACCAAATGTTCTTGATATGGGATTGCTGGTTTTTCCAAGTCTGGTTTCCTTCATCGCATTTGCGGAGGAGGTGCCGCGATTGCGTAGAGTAGTTTGTGGCAGATGGAATTTTACTCTTCGCGTTCGCGAAGTATAGGTCGCGATCTTAGTGTTTGAGGAGATTTTGAATCGAAATGCGTGAGGGGGACTGCGTTCACGTATAAGGAAGTGAGGCTGGGGCTGAGGCACGCGTTTGTTCTTCGTGATCGCGTGAGGAGGTCCGCGATCGCGTGAGGAGGTCCGCGATCGCGTAACTCGAGTTCTTGTGCATCGCATTCACAGCTAGATTTCCACGTTCGTTAAGGTCATTTATGAGGGCAATATTCTTTTGTTCTTCGCGATCGAGAGGGAATTTCCGCGATCGCAAAGAGGAACCTCTGAGGAGCAGTTATAAAGATTCAAATCGAGGGTTTGAACCCATTTCTCATATTTTGAGCTAGAGACCTCAGAGTTGGGCGATTTTTGAAGGGGTTTTCAAAGAGTTGATTGGGGTATGTGATTCTAACTCAGTTTTGGTTGTTATACATGAATCTATCATTGTTTTACCATTTAATTAGTGTTTTGGGTTTGAAATATTGGGGAAAATTTGTGAAACTTTATAGACTATAATTTGAGGATTTGAAGGTCGAGTTGAGATCGAAATTGAGTAATTTTGTATGGTTGGACTCGGTACTAAATGGGTGCTTGGATTTTCTGAATTTTGTCGGATTCTGATATGTGTGGCCGGGGGTTGACTTTTTGAGTTGACTTTTTAACTTTTCTTAAAGAACTTAGCGTTACCGTATGGAATCGTTCCTATAGCTTGTATTGATTGTATTAAGTTGTTTGTGGCTAGATTCAAGTCGTTAGGAGGTCGATTCACGAGGCAATGGCTTGTTGGATTAGGGATTTACGCGGTTTGAGGTAAGTAGTACTTCTAAACTTGATACTGAGGGTATGAATCCCTGAACTACGTGTTATGTGGTTGGTGTTGAGGTGACACACATGCTAGGTGATGGACGTGTGGACGTACACCGTAGTAATTGTGGCTTGGTTGATTTCGTGGAACTGTGTAGCTATCTAATCTTGTTATTATTCTTGTATTCTCCATGTATCAGAGAAATTGAGCTGTAATTCATGTTAGAATCCATGTTTAGGCTATATGCCGGTACTGTTGGGACCCATAAAGGTTGTTTTTGTTTTTGAGTTATTTGCTTAAATTGCAGTTATGTACCCAGTAGCATTCATCATTTGCATATCATATTTCAGTCTCTGTTATAATTTATTGTTACTTCATATATCATTCTTTTGGGCTGATTGGCATGTGTTTATTGAGCCCGAGAGACTATAGAGATTGATGACTGAGTGAGGCCGAGGGCCTGATTGTGAGTGATATTTATGGGAACGGGCTACACGCCACACAGGCTTTATTGATTCGTGATGGGATCGGGCTGCACATCGCCGCTGCCATGATTGGCTTATATTAGCGCTTAGGCAGGATCTGCCCCTCGGGAGTCTGACGTACTAGCAGTGAGCACAGGTATTGATGGGTGCTGATTACAAGTGCCGAGTGATTGGGAGTGCAGAGTGATTGAGAGTGCTGAGTGATTGGGAGTACTGAGTGATTGAGCGTGCTGAGTGAGGTTGAATACTCCAAGAGTATGAGTATATGGCTTTATCACTGTGTTGCATTATAGTGGACATACATATTTGACATGTAGATATCGAGATGTAACATACTTCATATTAGTCATACTTGGCATATTTTATCCGTGTTGAGCTCAAATTGTAAGAACTTGAAAGCATGTCTACATTTCTATACTGTCTACAAACTGATTATGAGATTTTCTATGAGTTATTATTGTTTTTTTCTTGTCATATCTATCTTGTTATTATCTGGCTTTGGACTGTATATTTTTGAGTTCGTCATTGCTTTCAGCCCAAGGTTGATCCTGTTACTTATTGAGTACATTGGGTCGGATGTACTCATACTACACTCTGCACTTCATGTGTAGATCCAGGTACTTCTGAGCATGGTGGTTGCTAGATTTGGAGCTTCATCTGCTTGGAGACTTTTGAGGTTGCTGCTTTGGCGTTCGCAGACCTCGGCTCTATTTCCTTTCAGTTTATTTAGCACTTTTCTATCTTTCTAGAAAGTTGTATTAGCAATTTGACTGTGTTGACATTTTAGTAGCTCATATACTCAGTGACACTCGGATTTTTGGGTTTTTGTGTCGAGTTGTGATATATTATTATCGGTAATTATATGAATTTGTCACTGTTAAACTTGTTTCATTATGTTTTTAATTCAAACTGCATACTTATTGGTGATTTCGGCTCGCCTAGTATTGTGATAGGCGCCATCACGACATATGAGATTTGGGTCGTGACAAGTTGGTATTAGAGCCTAAGATCATTTCTCTATTAGTTTGCTAACCGGTGAGATTTTAGGTAAGGGTTCTTGTTCTTCTAAGGGGAAGGTGTTAGGAACCCCTTAAAATCTACCTGAGCTAGCTCCATAGAACTTAGACTAGATTTAAAGGATTAATTGTCTATACTCTGCTTAACTAGTGTTAAAGTGTGGCAAATTATATATCTAGTTTAGAACTTATTACTTGAAAAGAGGATATGTAGTTTTACAAGGGATATAGGTTTATAAAAGCTTTTAAGAAAATGTTTATATATGATTAAAAGAGTTTTGACGTATGTATATAATGTTTGTGTTTGTAAAACTTTGTGAGATGTGGCTACGTTATAAAACGTTATGTCTTTAAAAAGGAGGTGACTATTTATGATATTTTTAAAGCAAAGCTTGTTTAAGAAATATTATTTAGTCATATATTAGAAATTAGTTCTCAAACCTCATTTTCATTTTTGGGAAAAACGTCCGAAAAGCCTTTTTTTTGCAACAGCGTTTGTTCGATTTTCTTTTGTAGAAAAAGCTCGACTAAAAGACCAATTTTTAGATTCCGTTTTCGATTCTTGAAAGAGGAGACTATCCTCCTTTGTTAAAACTGTTTTGGTTTCAAAAGACTTCATAAAAATTGTTAGTAATAGCATAAGAGATTATTAGTATAAATGATTAACAAATCAGGATTATCTACTACTAAGTCTAATGCATCTTTTAATCCTATGTTTTTAGGGCTTGCACAATCAAAATATGGTAAGTTTTATATACATGTAGGAAATAAGGACAGTAAACTTAATGAAAACAATAAAGGAGAAGAATGGACTCTGGTTTGGGCTTGAAGAGAAGTAGGCCCGTAAATAGTGAGAACGGACAACAACAACTTAAGACTCCATTGTCCGCAGGTACATGACTTGGGCCTTGTGTTCTTTGAGAACTCAGCAAGCCCAATTGTTATACATGTTCAAGAAATAAAAAAAAAGAAGGTCATTAGACATGCTACTCAACGTGCATAATTACACATGAAATAAACTAGCATAGGCCCAAGGCAAATTATAACAATCGATAGCAATCCAGAATATGAAAACTAGTGTGTAGAGTCATAGATGGTAAAGTGGTTCACAATGAAAGCCTTTGATGTCATTAAACACTAAATCTAAAAGGAGTAATAAATTTCAATAGATTAGAGGCTAAGGGTAGAATTCCATTCACGACCAAGGCACTCTTTGGATCCATGGCACTTCAAAGTTCTCAAGGGTCTCGAGGCTCAGGGAAGTGCTTGTGTCAGGGAGTGTAGCCCAACCAATAACTAAACTCTACTCCCAAATACCACTAACTACTCACACTTACTCTTCCCTATAGGCTTAGGTTCCAATGAGGCACTCAATGTAGATCCCCATACCATAGTGATACCACACCACATGAGTATATACATTTCTCATAACAGCTAATACAGAATACCATAGGATCATAAGACAGGCAACCACACTATTGTAACCATAATCCAAACATAAGTATATGATTCACTATGAATAATGTGACATGACAGATATGCTCAAAAGAAGTTAGCTCCAAGCACACACAGAGACGAGCATTATCAGATTACTTTTAGACGCACACATGTCTTAAGAGTAAATAAATGCATGGTTCAAACCTATAAAAGTTCCTGGGCACATATACATTCTCTTAACAACCTTCAATTAGATTAGTCGAGGATTGTTTTTAACTAAGTCTTATCTTCTAACATACACTTATGTTAGCAGCTTCAATTGAAACTTCTAAAGAATATTAGCAGAGTTGTAGGTTAACAACTTCAATGAAAACTTCTAAAGAATATTAAGAAGGATATAAATTAATACTTTCAATTTGAAACTTTCTAAAGAGTGTTAACTAAGACACATGCTAACAGTCCTGTTTCACTCTAAAGAAAATGGCATGATTACTTCTTTATAAAAGCTTTTTACTTCATACTAATCTCATTGGGGAATAAAGTTTGCTATTATACTCAAACAGTAACAACAGAAGATTCACCTCAGGTTCATAGGTTAGGCCTAGTTCATTTAAGTGAGCTCAGTGAAGTTTTAAGGACTGTATACATGTACATGGTTATGAAAGGAAAGCAGAAGTACTGAAGAACTAGATGAGTACAGAGTATCCAAGAGAAAGCACCCACAAGAGAGATTTAGCAGGGGTCATATTATTACAAACATGAATAAAGTGTTAACACAATCAAGCTAATAGTATGACTTCATGAATTTCATAAAAGGGGCAGGTATCACTACATTAAGTGTATGTTATACAAAGCAAGTGTGGTATTTCAGGTATAGTGAAGCTTAATTTCAGCACTTTAGCACAACAAATGAAAACACCAGAACATAAACACATCTCAACCAAACTCATAGTTTTAGTTAAGTGTATGGAAATTATCATAATACACACGAAGGTAATACAAGAATCCAATTAGCTTAGGACATGTTTACATAGTGCAATCAAATATTCATGAGTTTAGTCAGAGATCAGTGACCTTATAAGAATTAACGGAATCACAGCGGCCTGCTAGAAAGAAGAGATTGGTTCAAATGTCATGAACTAGTGTTCCCAAACTAGAGTGATAGTCTTGCTTTTACCACTAAATAAGTTCACATTCATTCAAGTCTATGTTATCAGGTGAATCACTAAAAATGCAAATAATACCCAAGGCATATTAGTATAGCAGTCATGGTAGTTCCAATAGAACTTCAGGGAGGTCTGAAACTAGCTATCGAGATAGTTTGAGAGTTCCTTAGTTGAATTCAAAAGCTTAACAGTAGTTGTAAGTTATCAGATGTTCATTAGGATCAATACATGGTTTTAATTTTGATATCTTAAAGAACTTATGATTCCAGTATCTATTCATCAATCATATGCCATTAACAAACACACGAAGCAATCATCCATACATTATCAATAACATCATCCAGTAAGAAATAACAGAACAACTCATGCTTAGCAATTCAAACAAACAAAATAAGGGTAGGGTTGAGGTTTTACTGACCTCCTTTAGGACAGAAAACCAAGCTTCATTTAGTCGTTTAGGATCCAAGGACTCAAAACTTCAATCAATGAGTAACTCATAACCAGATAGAACTCAGAAATTAAGTGAGAACTAAGCCTTAGTCTAAAGAGCTCTAAACACTACTATATTGCGTATTGATTTTTTCTGTTTGTTAGATGTTGTTGGTAATGTTAGGTAAGAGCAATTAAGGCTACTATTTATAGTGGCATTCTATGCCTTTAGGCTTAACAAAAATCAAACTCAGCAGTGGAGAGTGACGAAGGGGTAGAGATGTGAGCATAATTAGGTAAAAATCTTCGAAGACAGGGAAATCAATAGCGATTTTACCCGAGAAGGAAAAAGTTAACCGTTGAAGGAAAACTCCATTGGTTAAGAGCCTTAATGTCCAAAGGACTCTTTGCTTGACCTCTGGACCAAGAATAAGTATGATAGCACTGTGAGATGGCCATGCATGCCACCAATTTAGCAGAACATAAAGGATTTCTGAGGATTTGACCTTGCATTATTTGGTCTAGGGTTTCAGATTTGGGTGTTTTGAAATTCCATCAGTGAAATGGAAAGAAAGCAACAGGCTTCATAGCCCAGGGACAAAGCGAGTGATTCTGTAAGTTTAATTTGAAAGAATAAGGAAGAAAATGGGGTCAGTGGTGTTTTGAGCTTAGGGTTCAGATTCGGGCGTTTGAAATTTAGTAATTGAAAAAGGAAATAAGCAGCAGGCTTCACAGATAGGGAGGCAGAAGAGATGATTTACAGGGAAATCTCACGACTTTGCATGAATCTGTGCAAGGTCTTGTGATTGATGTTCTTAGGAGGATGTGAGAAGAGAGAACGAAAGGGGAAATGGGGGCGTCTGTGTCAAAAGAGAAATGATTTTAGGGTTAAGGGTTTGGGTAGCCGTCACTAAGGATAAGGTTGAGGGGAAAGATCTGGGCCGTCAATCTTTTAGATCGATAGTCTTAATAATTCTGGATTTAAATGTTTTCATGAAGAATTTCGGTGGCCATTGGATTCTAGTGATCCAGCAGCTATGGTTAAACCTGCTGACTGTCTTTAATTTAAAGAGAAAAATGGAAACAAAATCGTGGGCTATTGATCTAAAAAATGGACGGCCTCAATCAATTGTGTTTGTTTTACGTGTGCTGAGACGAATGACGTGGCATGATCTCATTGGTCCAGAAGAGGTGACCGAGATTGCCAAGTTGTATATAAGAGAATTAGACCCGGGTCAGATTTGGGTTTGGGCCTGGCAATTGGACTAAGATTAGCTTAAATGGTAGCCATTCTATGTTTAATTAAAGGATTGCAATTATAGCATTTTAGCCTTTTAGCTCTTTTGAAATTAATTTAAATAGACTTAATTATTTATGATAAAACGTAATAAAAATTATAATTATCAAATATACCACTAATTATTGTAATTTCTTATTTGTAAAATACTTTGTTTTCTATATTATGACACTAATTTCGAATTATGAACATAGTAGTCTAATTAACTATAAATTAAGGAATAATTCATTAAATTAATTATTAAGCCTATGTGACGTAGGTAAAAGTTATTTAATAATCTTAAAATAGTAAGTATGATATATTTTGTAATTATAATTATGATACTAGATTATTAATTTCAAAACTACTAATATTTAATTAATTTTGTAAAAATAGGTATTATTGATTGAAAATATTTTCAAAATATTCATTGCAAATAATTAAGTATATATAAATAAATTTTAAAAGGGAGGGTCAAAATTGGCTATCAACAGCTGCCCCTCTTTGACCGGAGACGATAAAAGAGTTTTCGGCAAAGAAATTGAACTAAGGCCAATTTTGTCCCGACTTTTAGGCATACATTGCAGGAATGACATGTGGATTAAGGAAGATTATGAGTTGTAGGATTAGGAGTTAAGAAAGATTCCAAGAAGATTTTTGGGGAGTTGGGGCCAAATTCTGACTTTGAATTGCGTACATACCTCAGGCTTATGATCAGACCTCATGTAGTTCTGGAGTAAAGATTTTGGGGAGCCGATGCTCGCAGGAATTGCCCCAGTATCATATTATGATGATACTGCGAGACGAAAGACTTGGTACCCACAATAGCTTTGAGTTGCAGCTTGATTTAAAAGATTTGAAGAATTAGAGTTTCACTGATCATATTTGAGTTTGAGCTCAGATCCTTGGCCCGCTTATGAGTTTGTTGTCCCTCATAGCGTTGTAGCTAGGTTTGATGATTAGAAGGAGTTCCACATTGCGATATTTGCTCATTCAAAAATGAAATACACACATATCAATATATTCCAATGCAGAATATGTTAAGATGTGATGTAAATGATGGAATGATAATGCCTAGCTGCCGGCTAGCAGTTATTTGGGATTGGGATGATGGGATACTTGAATCTGACTCGATTATTAGCCGGGCTATGCACCATTCCATAGCTGTCTGAGCATTAAGTTTCCTCGTGTTGGGAGTATCTCCGTGCAATGGGAGTAGTTTACTCGTAATGTAGAATGCATCTCCGCTTGCTGGAAGAGGTTGCATCGAAATGTAAAGTATCTTCGTGTGATGGGAATGACTGCACTGAAAAGTAAAGTATCTCTGCACGATGGGAGTTTCTGACTTGAAAAAAAATGTAATCATGCCTGTAAGCTGCATAAGGAAAACGTCAAAAAATTCAAGATAAAAATAAAGAAATAAGGAGAATGTCCAAGAGGTACTCTTGACTGTGAAACTAAATTGTGGCCATCGATTGGCAGAACGTTGGTGACAAGGTTTGCAGCTATCTATTCTGATCTCTAATGTGGCAGAGCGGCGGTGTGAGTCGCTCCCATTGGCGAAGCAAATAATTTTCTATATACAAGGCTTCGATTGGCGAAGCCGACGCTCAATTTGTACAGCGCGCTCCGATCAATTAAGCTAATGATTTGCAATATACATGGATTTTGTCGGCGAAGCCGATGACTCAATTTTTTACAGGCACTCCAATTAATTGAGCAGGCGGTTTGCTATATACAATATTCACCGGTTGGTGGGGCTGGAGGCTCGCTATATACAACATGCTCGGTTCAGTTGAGCAGACAGTTTGTTACAAACAATATGCACCAGTTGGCGGGGTTAGCGGCTCGCTATATACAACATGCTCCGCTCAATTGAACATACGGTTTGCTATATGCTTCATGTGCGTCGGCGGCCTGGTTTCAAGATATCTGTAAGAATCTTAGATTTAGTTCTTAGTTATATAAGGAAAAAATTTGAATAAGGAAAGAGGGGTGATAATTATGAGGGGGTGGCGGATCTGTCATTTGCCCCAATGTGTTCCAGCACTTGTCTTGTTGGCCCTACATTTAAAGAAAACTTCTTACCAAGGGGGTGTTGGATTGTATCGACCGTAGTCCTGGTTTTACCCCTGTCCAGATGAGGTTACGCCATGAAGTTCGGTAGGTGGAGCGGATTATGGCATTTTTAGAAAACATTTTGAAAAATCTTTTGTCTTATGGCAAATGCCATCATTATGGATTATGACATGTTTCAGAGGTTCCTCAAACGTGAGCTTTGTTTCTTGAAGACTTTGTCTTGTTGATGCGATCCTCCACGATTCTTCTGACAACGTGGCTTCTTGCAGCTGCGATTTCGTCCTAATCCAAACTAATGCATTACAAAGGTTTTCCTAGGGCTATGACTGAATCCTTTCAGGTTGCCTACGTATCCAAAACAAAATCAGGTCTGAACCTAGTTCATGGGTAATGATAAAGAAAATATGATAAAGATGACTGAGCTTGACTCAGTCAACCTACATATCCAAATGGAATCAGGTCAAAACGTAGTTCGATTACAACAGATATAAT
The DNA here is from genome assembly GCA_002018475.1 of Nicotiana obtusifolia. Lineage (NCBI taxonomy): Eukaryota > Viridiplantae > Streptophyta > Magnoliopsida > Solanales > Solanaceae > Nicotiana > Nicotiana obtusifolia. The sequence continues at coordinate 40,948 of MCJB01004836.1, forward strand.
ATGATGCGATTGCAAATGAACTGGCCAAGTCTGACTCAGACTGCTTACGTATCCAAATAGAATCTGGCCAGAATGCAGTTCAATTACAACAGATAACTGAATTCGATGAGGATTGCCTACGTATTCCTTCCAAAGGAAATCAAGCCGTGGCATAGTTCTGAGTACATACAAGATGATAGGATTTTCTATTACAAAAGAAAGGGGGGAGAGAGAAATTGAACCTTACATGGGTTGCCTACGTATCCCTCCGTGGAAACTCAGGACGAGCATAGTTATGTTATAAACCAAACCTAACTTTATTGTCTTCAAACACAATATCTCTTGATTGCGTCTGAGTTGATAGGGTTCATGCTGATTCTTCTGTCCATATCTGCCAAGATCAATGCTCCTCCCGACAACACTCGTACCACATAAAGACCTTGCCAATTCGGTGACTTTCCTTTGGCCTCTTCTTAATGAGGGAATATTTTCTTCCAACAAACTGCCCTGTTATGAACTGGCAATGCTTCACCCTTTTGTTGAATGCACTGGCCATCCTATTTTGATATAGCTGACTATGGCATACTACATCCATTCTCTTCTCGTCAATGAGCATGAATTGCTCCTGCCTGACCCATATCCATTCTGCATTGTCTAACTTTGCTTCTTGAATGACTCTTAAAGATGGTATCTCGACTTCTGCGGGTATCACAGCTTTAGTGCCATATACCAGCATATATGGCGCTGCCTCAGTGGATGTCCTCATAGTGTTGCGATAATCCAGGAAAGTGAAGGATAATTTCTCGTGCCATTGCCTATGATTGTCCACTATCTTTCGCAGAATCCTTTGATGTTTTTGTTAGCCACTTCAGCTGCTCCATTTATTTGTGGTCTGTGGGCTATAGAGCTACACTGGACAATTCTGAACTTCTCGCAAATTTCCCTCATTAGATCACTGTTGAGATTAGCTGCATTGTCGGTGATAATTGACTCGGTATCCCAAACTGGCAGACTGTGTTGTTACGGACGAAATCTGCCACTACTTTATTTGTGACGGCCTTGTATGTAGAAGCTTCGACCCATTTGGTGAAGTAATCAATTGCTAAAAAGATGAAACAGTGCCCATTTGATGCAGCAGGCTCTATAGATCCAATCAGGTCCATGCCCAAGCATCAAACGGCCAAGGCGAACCCATTACATTCAACTCATATGGCGGAACCGGATGAAATTCCCGTGGATCTGGCACTATTGACACTTTTACACATAGCGAATGCTCTCGCTTTCCATGGTCATCTGAAAGTATCCATCTCTCAAAATTGTAGGGCTAAGGTGAAGCCATTTATGTGGGGTCCGCACGTTCCTGCGTGTATTTATTCTAGCAATCTGGTTGCTTCAGCAGCATCTATGCATCTTAACATACCCAAGTCTAGGGTCCTCCTATATAAGACTTCCCTGTTGAGGAAAAGGTGATTTGCCAGCCTTCTGAGTGCTCACTTCTGACCATTAGTATCATTCTCTAGATACTCTCTTGCTTCAAGGAAGCTTTTGATGTCGAAGTACCATGGCTTACCATCTAGCTATTCGTCCCCATGAAAATAGTACGCATGTTGATCCCTAATCTCTATCTTGATAGGGTCGATGTAATTCTTATCTGGATGCTGAATCATGGATGATAAGGTTGCGAGAGCGTCAGCAAACTCGTTCTGGATCTTGGGAATGTGCTTGAACTCGATCTTTGTGAATTTCTTACATAGCTCCTTTACACAGTGCAGGTATGGAAGGATATTGAAGATCTTTGTGTTCCATTCTCCTTGAACTTGATGCATCAATAGATCCGAATCCCTTATGACCTAAAGCTCCTTGATGTTCATGTCGACCGCCATCCTCATCTCGAGGATCCATGCTTCATACTCGGCCATATTATTGGTGCAAGGGAACCTTATCTTTGCTGATGCGGGTAATGTTGTCCTGATTTTAAAATTAGGATTGCCCCAATTCCTACTCCTTTGAAATTTTCCTCTCCGTGGAAGAACATTCTCCATCCTGGGTATGACTTTGCAATATCTTCTCCGGCGAACAACACCTCTTCATTTGGGAAGTACGTAGTGAGCGACTCATAATCCTTGTCCACTGGATTCTCTGCAAGGTGGTCGGCTAAGGCTTGTCGTTTGATGGCCTTATGAGTTATGCACGCAATATCAAATTCATTGAGAAGAATCTGCCATTTGGCTAGTTTTCCTATAGGCATCGACTTCTGAAAGACATACTTGAGCGGGTCAAGTTGGGATATTAAATGCGTGGTGTATGCTGACATATAATGCCTTAATTTTTGGGCAATCCAAGTCAAGGCACAACAAGTGAGCTCTATCAGAGTGTATTTGGCCTCACATGGTGTGAACATCTTGCTTAAGTAATAGATGTCTTGCTCCTTTCTTTCGGTCTCATCGTGTTGTCCCAAAATGCATCCAAATGCATTATCCAAGACCGACAGGTTTAACACAAGTGGCTTCCCGGGCTCGGGAAGAACCAACACTAGTGGATTTGACAAGTACTTCTTAATTTTGTTGAAGGATTTCTCACACTCTTCTGTCCATTTTTTAGCAGCATCCTTCTCCAGCAGCTTGAAGATAGGTTCACAGATTACTATATACTGCGCTATGAAACGGTTGATATAATTCAGCCTACCAAGGCAACTTATCACATCCTTCTTGCTCTTGGGCGGTGACAACTCTTGAATGGCTTTGATCTTTGAAGGGTCCATTTTTATACCTTTCTTGCTTACGATGAAACCTAGTAATTTTCTAGCAGGGACTTCAAATGCGCATTTTGCAAGATTCAAGTTCAAACTATACCTCCCCAAGCATTCAAAAAACTTCCTCTAGTCGTCCAAATGTTCTGAACTCTTTCGAGACTTGATGATGCCGTCATCTAAATATACCTCAATCTCTTGGTGAATCATGTCATGAAAGAGGGTTGTCATGGCCCTCATGTATGTAGTGCCAGCATTTTTTAGGCTGAATGGCATGACTCTATAGCAGTAAACTCCCCAAAGCATAGTGAACGCCATCTTTTCTGCATCTTCTTCGTGTATCAAGATCTGATGGTACCCGACGAAACAATCCACGAATGATTGCAGCTCATGTTTCGCGCAGATGTCGAAGAGGATATGAATATTTGGTAAAGGAAAATCATCACTCGGGCTGGCCTTGTTAAGATCTCGATAATTAATGCATATCCTAATCTTCCATCCTTCTTTGGTACCTGGATAATATTTGCCAACCATGTGGGATAATTGGTGACCCTCACTATGTTCGCCTCTATTTGCTTGGTTACTTCTTCTTTTATCCTCAAACTCAAGTCTGATTTGAACTTTCTAGGTTTTTATTTGACTGGCGATCTAGCGGGATCGGTAGGCAATCGATGTGAAACAATATCAGTGCTTAAGCCGGCATGTCATCATATGACCATGCAAACCTATTCATGTACTGTCGGAGGAGCTCGACCAATTCTTCTTTCTGCTCTGCTTCCAGATGGATGCTGGTTCGAGTTTCTTTTATGTCCTCTTTGTTTCCCAGGTTGACCACTTCTGTCTCTTCAAGGTTAGGCTTTTTCTGGCTTTCCCTGTTTGATCTCTTGTGGGAGATTATCGGGCATCACGATTTCGTCGTATTCTTCATAATATGGATCACTTTACTCAAGGGTTTTATTACATGTCATAATCACGGAATGCAGGGTTTTATCATTTTGATTACTGAAAAGAAAAACTAAGTATAAATGAAGTGATAAATAAATTTGCAAAATTTTTTAAGAAAGCATTTCTTTTTCTTTCATCAAAAGAGGAACGTCTGAGCGTTCAAGGAGGCAAATGACAAAAGAGTACAGGCACGGTTCAAGCCTCAAGTGACTCTGTGCTTTTTCAAAAGTTTTACAATTCCACACTATCAAGACTCCTGGCGAACCAAAGACGGGCTGGAGGTCCAATTTTGCAAGTCCTCTCCTAGTTCGGCATTGTGAATAGTCGGTGTCTTGATATCAACTTTATCACAACATTCCTCGATCATGGTCAGGAACAACCTTTCCATTCCATCAACGATATCGTCCACTGGTGTTGTGCTCTACCGTACCCGAAACACGCTCTGGCACAAAAGCCTTCTTCCAGAAGCTATCGGTACAAGTCTTCCCAGTCGGAGGCTGATACCCTATGCCAACTCTGCCATTCTTCCCACTTGGCTCAATCGGCTCTATTATCCCGTTTGATCGGGCTCCCAGCCCGGTCCCTGGTCTATATCTGTATTTTATAATTTCTCTCATGGCCATCTTTGATCTATATGGTGACTGCAATCCTAGATTTTGCTCGGTCTCTCCTATTTCCGTGGTCTGCATGATCTCAACTACATGGAAAATGACCCCGTCTAGTCCCTCTATGAATGGGACTGCGTGTTCCAGATAAGCTGATTGGTTCCATTTGTCATGAATTATAATCTCTTAGCAACCCCACTCGAACTTCATGCACTGGCATAGGGTAGATGAGATTGCCCCTGCCATGTGTATCCAAGGTCTTCCTAGCAACATGTTGTATTAGATGAAATATCCATCCCTAGGAATAGTATGGGAAACTCAATTGCTCCGATTTGCAGAGCCAAATAGATTCCTCTAATGACGTCCTTCTGTGACCCGTTGAAAGCTCTTACCCTCGCATGACTTTCTTTTACTTCTCTCATATGAATACCTAACTCTCTCAGGGTAGAGAGCAGGGAAAAGTCAAAAAGAACTTTGTACACCACCTTATCTCCAAAATTTGACAATGATGTGTGAAGTTTTGTTATGACCCATGCCCTCTATATGATGTTCATCTCTTCAGAAAGTGATCATATTTGCTTCGACCATCTTCCCGATGGTTGCTGCCAGTGCCTCACTGGTGGTGTTATTGGTACGCTCACCCCACTTAACACTTTCATCAGGGCGTCTTTGTGACTATCAGAACTCATCAATAGATCCATGATTGATATTTGCGCCGGGGTTTTCTTCAATTGTTCCTCCAGAAAGTATTCTTTGGTTGACATCTTCTTCTAGAATTCTACGACCTCCGGGTATGTTATATTCCTTATCTGAATCTGTTCCCTTCCTGGATCCCCTCGATTTACATCCTCAGGAGCCTAACACCTCCCCGACCTAGTCATTCCATGAGCCGCTGTGGAATCCGTCATCTTGGTTGTCCCCTTCCGTTGATATGTCCATGGGACTGTCTTGTATTCTTGATCCTCTTCATTCCTAATAGCAGTGGTGGGCTGTTGTTGGTAAGTCTAGACCATCTTTGTAGATTTTAACTGTACTATGATCATTGGAGTCCTTCGAGGTAGAGCCCTCATTGCCTCACTGTTTCCTATTGTGACAATGGTTCCTTTCAGGTCGTATTCTTCATCTAGGGTGATCATATTAGCTCCTCGATTCTAGTGATTTGGCAACGGGTTGCGGTTCATATTGGGCGGAGCTGGGGTGCACTGAATGGCTCCGCTTTTAATCAGTGACTCAGTTTCATTTTTCAATTTGAAGCAATCCTCGGTATCATGCCCTGGTACGTTTGAATGGTAGACGCATCATTTGGTTGCATCAAGTATTTTGAGGAATACTCAGGAACCCTTCATTCTATCGGATGTATCATACCTGCTCTGCTCAGTCTTTCACACAGTTGATCCAAAGGTTCAACAATCGAGGTGTAGTTTTTGGGACCTCTTTCTTCAAAATTTTAGTGAGGTCGGGGTGCATATGTGGGTTTGTTTTGATGAGTTGTAGTTTGAACTTAAGCATATGGTCGTGGTGAATTAGGATTTGTATGGGCGCGATAAGGGTTATATTGAGGTTGGGGATTGTAGTATGGTTGTGTGTTGTATACTGGAGCATAAGTAGGTGGTGTGGGGAATAGATATTTGGAGAGTAAGAGATGTTTCCATGCTGTGGATTGGACTAGTAATAGGGAATGATTGCTGATACCTCTTCCTTTTTCTTCTTTCTGCTGCCTGTTGAACCGGATTGAATTGCTTTGCTAGCTGCTTGCAGCGCAGCCATAGATTGTACCTTGTGTAGCCGGACTTTATACCTTCCTCTAAAAAGTCTCCTATTTTAACAAGTTCAGGGAACTTTTTCCCCATCATGCCCATCTTTTTCTCAAAGTAGATCCTTCCTGAGCCCTGATGAAAAACTTAGTCAACTCACTGTCATCTAACGGGGGTTGTGCTCTGGAGGCCTCTGACCTCCAACTATGTGAATATTCTTGAAATGATTCGAACAATTTCTTCTGCAAGTTTACCAGTGGGAATCTAACAGGGGTGATTTCTGTGTTAAACTGGAAGCGATTCATGAAATCTTCTACCATATCCTGCCACTCCCTCTAGTTTCGGGGATCTTGGCGAGTGTACCAAGTAAGTGCTTCCCCTGTCAAACTCCTTATGAACAACTTCATCCTTAACTTTTCATTTCTTCATAATCTAACTAGCTTACCACAGTAGGTTCTCAAGTGTGCATGGGGATCACCTGTCCCATCAAAGATATCAAACTTCGGAGGCTTGTACCCTATCGGTATGTCCACATCAGGATGGATACATAGATCCTCATAGTCTAGACTTTCGCTCCCTCGAGCGACCTGAAGGTTCTTCATTTGTTTTCTCAATGCTTCTATTGCTTGGACACTGATTCCTCCTCCTTATACTTAACTTTCCTCTCTATTTTGGCATATTGATCAACTTCATAAGGCATCCTAACTGTGACAAGCGCTATAAAGGTAGGTTTTGAAATGGCATATACAAGAGGAACATTTCGCTCTAGTCCAGCAGTATGTGCCACGGGTATGTGTTGGTTTTGGTTTGTGGTGAAGGTGACGTCATCACGAGGTGGGGTATGAACTGTGCTGGTGGCAGTTGGTGGGTTTTGCGGTGTTTGAACGTAATTTAGTACGTAAGGAGTGTGCATGGGAGTGTTTGGTGGGTATGTAGGGGTTACTGGGGGTATAATCTGGGTGGTAGGGATCGAAATTGGGGTATTAGTAGCTTGGCGAGTAGTAGAAGGAAAGCGGTCGGGGATTGAATCAAGAGAAAGAAAATGTGGTGGTTGTGGGAGCGTTGTCACGGCCAGATGTGCCAATTCCTGAATGTATTGTACTTCCTCCCTCAATGATTCCATTTCTTGTGCCATCCTGGCCCCATGTTCGTCATTCCTCGTATCATCCTTCTCTACCTTTCGCCTCGGGCTATCACCTATTACCAGAGCGTGTTCGGTCAGGTTATCTATTGCAGAAATTTTCCCTTTTGATCTCAAGTTGTACGGTGGTTCTGCCAGTTTTGGGTCAACACAAACCAACTTTCTTTGGGGAATAATAATAAAGTAAGAAAAGAAAAAGAATAGAAGTTAGTTTCAATATTTGCTCAAGTAATAGGCATACCGAGCAGTTAGTTCATATATTCAGGCAAGCGTGTTTTCCTAAAATTAGTGGGACCTCTCTTTGCTGGAGGTAGGCCTAAGTCAAGAATATTTGACAGATAATTAGATCTGACACATTCAGATTCGAAGCAAATTTTGGTTTTCATTGATAGTATTTGGATTGTAATAGAAGGGAGCAGAGGGTACATCATTGTTTCCAACATTCGTAGAATTACATAGGCTCCAACAAACTTGCCCTTAGGAAAATGAGAAAATTTGGGATAAAGATACAAAGTGGGAAAAGGGGTAAAATCAACCAATTTCTAGTAATCATCCCCGGAATCGTTCTCCATCTCTTCCTTCTTTCGATTCTTCCTTCGGGTCTTCTTCAAATTCTTATTCATCATCATTGAAATTGGGTTTCTTTCTCTGGATCTTCTTCCGCTTATGTCTCAAACTCAATCTGTATACATTCAACTACTCTGTCATCATCCTCGGCAGGTGGCAGCATGTGATCACTTGACCATGGGACCACTTGGCAGTGCATGGAGGTAGTCAGAGGTAGTGTGGCAAGATCTCATGATAGATTTGCTAAGCCGCCACTGCATCCTCAAGCCAGGCTATTCCTTCCCTGCTTGGTCGAGCTAGCTCATCTTCTTCATTGATCCAGACATAATTTTCTGGAGCGCACCATGAATTCTGACCCATTGGCATTGTGACTAGATCATTCCACTCTTCCTGAAGCCTCCTTATCCTTAGTATTGGGATCTGCCCATTGTATTCATCTTTATACAGTGTCGTCCTCATCCAGAGAGGTATATCCCGAATCAACTTGAACTGCTTGAGAACTCGTAGGGGTGAGTATGGCTGGATGCCCTCAAGTCCTATCAGCTCGATAAAATACTTCTGGGGAGTCCTTAGGATTGCCCTTCCGCCCAGCCATGACTACTTCCAATTGACCCATTCTCCGCTTAAGTTGGTCAGCATCTTTCTCCATTCTTCCTGTCTGTGCGGGGAGTCCCAATGCCTCATTCTCTCGTTGTGACTTCGAATCATGTTGTTGATGCCCACAAATTAGTCAATTGTGGCCTCTCACTGAAAGAAGTGTTTCGTGGCCCAGATTTGAAGCAGTAGGTTACAACCCTTGAAGAAATCATACCCCCGAGAACATGCGGACAAAGGTCTGATAATCTCTACTAACACCATAACCAATATAGCTTAGAGGTTGCCTCGGAATGTTACCAAAACCTCAGGCAACAAGTTGATATTGATCCGTTCTCTTCTTTGTGGGAAAACTAGTAGTCCCAATAGCGCCAAAGAGAAAGTTATGGGACGGAGACTTTTCCACGGGGTCTGATCACATTTTCTCCCAAGTACCATTCATAGCTTTAACAATATCCGAACCTGTTGAACAATTGGTCCAGGCTTACCCATCCATCTTTAATGTTTCTCAACCCTCGAATGTTTGCCAGACCCAAAGCATAAAGGAATCAGTACTGAGCATGGTGACGGGTAGTATCGGCCGCCTCCCATTAAATGACAGTTATGTGAAACTGGTAACTTCTTCAAACGTTGGCACCAACTCACAATCAGCAAACTTGAAAACTATTTTGGTCGAGTCCCAGAACTCTTTTAGCAAGCGGGTAAGCACTTTGTCAGCTTGGAAGTTTAGCAAGGCAGTCAGTGCTCCTAGGTGTGTCCTGATGTCGTCTCTATGCTCTTGATGGATATTCTTCCATCATTTCTTTAGCTTGCGTTGTGCTCCCATCACCACATTGATCTGGAGGATGTTTTGGTTGATTTTCCATTTCTGAAAAGGATAGGGAAAAAGGGGTTTGATAAGAGTTTGCTTTGGGTCTTAAGTGTCTCTATTAGTCTGCTAACCGGTGAGATTTTGGGTAATGGTTCTTGTTCTTCTAAGGGGAAAGTGTTAGTCACCCCTTCAAAATCTACCTGAGATAGTTTCATAGGACTTAGACTAGATTTAAAGGATTAGTTGTCTATACTCTGCTTAACTAGTGTTAAAGTGTGGTATATTGTATATCTAGTTTAGAACTTATTACTTGAAAAAAGGATATGCAGTTTTACTAGGGATGTAGGTTTATAAAAGCTTTTAAGAAAATGCTTATACATGATTAAAAGAGTTTTGAAGTATGTACATGATGTTTGCGTTTATAAAACTTTGTGAGATGTGGCTAAGTTATAAAACGCTATGTCTTTAAAACGGAGGTGACTATTTATGATCTTTGTAAAGCAAAGCTTGTATAAAGAAATAGTCTTTAGGCACACCTTAGAAATTAGTTCTCAAACTTCTTTTTCATTTTTGGGAAAAACGTCCAAAAATACTTGGTTTTGCAACAATGTACGGTCGATTTTCTTTTGTAGAAAAAGTTAGAGTAAAAGACCAATTTTTGAATTTTGTTTTTGGTTCTTGAAGGAGGTGACTGTCATCCTTTGCGAAAGTTGTTTTGGTTTCAAAAGACTTCATAAAAATTGTTAGTAACAACATAAGAGATTAATAGTATAAAATGATAAACGGATCAGGATTATCTACTACTAAGTCTAATAACATATACATGTGGGAAATAAGGACAGTAAACTTAATGAAAGCAGCAAAGGAGAAGAATGGACTCTGGTTTGGGCCTGAAGAGAAGTAGGCCCAGCAAGTAGCGAGAATGAACAACAGCAACTTCAGACTCCAATATTCACAAGTACAGGATTTGGGCCATGACTTGGGCCCAAGACAAATTATAACAATCGACAACAATCAAAAATATGAAAACTAGTGTGTGGAGTCACAGATGGTAAGGCGATTCAATAGATTAGAGGCTAAGGGTAGAATTCCATTCTTGGCCAAGAAAATCTTTGGATCTCTGGAACTTCAAAGTTCTCAAGGTTCTCGAGGCAAGGGCAGTGCTTGTCTCAGGGAGAGTAGCTCAACCAAGAACTAAACGCTACTCCAAAATACCCCTAACTACTCACACTTACTCTTCCCTAGAGGTTTAGGTGCCAATGAGGCACTCAATGTAGATCCTCATACCATAGTAATACCATACCATATGAGTATATACATTTCTCATAACAGCTAATACAGAATACCATAGGATCATAAGACAGCCAATCACACTATTGTAACCAATATCCAAACATAAGAATATGGTTCATTGGGAATAATGTGACATGATAGGTATGCTCAAAAGAAGTTAGCTCCAAGCACACACAGAGACAAGAGCATTATTAGATTACTTTTAGAAACCCAAATACCTGAATCATAAGAGTAGAGAAATGCATGGTTCAAACCTATAAAAGTCCCTGCGCCAATATAACTTCTCTTAACAGCCTTCAATTAGATTAGTCAAGGGTTGTTTTTAACTAAATCTGATCTTCTAACGTACACACAGGTTAATAGCTTCAATTGAAACTTAAAGAATATTAACAGAGATGTAGGTTAACGAATTCAATTAAATACAGATTAATAGTTTGAATATGAAACTTTCTAAAGAGTATTAACAGAGAGACAGGCTAACATTCCTGTTTCACTCTAAAGCAAATGGCATGATTACTTCTTTATAAAAGCTTTTAGCTTCATACTAATCTCATTGGTAAATAAAGCATGTTAATATACTCAAATAGTAGCAACAGAAAATTCACCTCAGGTTCATAGGTTAGGCCTAGTTCATTTAAGTGAGTTCAGTGAAGTTTTAAGGATAATGTATACATGTACATGGTTATGAAAGGCAAAGAGAAGTACTGAAAAACAAGATGAGTGCAGAGTATCCAAGAGAAAGCACCCACATGGGAGATTTAGCAGGCGTCATATTATTACAAATATGAATAGAGTGTTAACAAAATCAAACTAATAGTATCACTTCAAGAATTTCAGAAAAGGGGCAAGGATATCACTACATTAAGGGTCTGTTGTACAAAACAAGTGTGGTATTTCAGGTATAGTGAAGCTTAATTTTAGCACTTTAGCACAACAAATGAAAACACCAGAACATAAACACATCTCAACCAAACTCATAGTTTTAGTTAAGTTTATGGAAATTATCATAATACACACGAAGGTAATACAAGAATCCAATTAGCTTAGGACATGTTTACATAGTGCAATCAAATAGTCATGAGTTTAGTCAGAGATCAGTGACCTTATAAGAATTAACGGAATCACAGCAGCATGCCTGAAAGAAGAGATTGGTTCAAATTTCATGAACTGGTGTTCCTAAACTAGAGTGACATTCTTGCTTGTACCACCAAACAAGTTCACATTCATTCAAGTCTAGGTTATCAGGTGAATCACTAAAAATGCAAATAATACCCAAGGCCGATTAGTATAGCAGTCATGGTAATTCTAATAGAATATCAGGGAGGTCTGAAACTAGCTATCAGGATAGTTTGAGAGTTCCTTAGTTTTTTCAAAAGCTTAACAATAGGTGTAAGCCATCAGATGTTCATTAAGATCAATACATGGTTCTAATTTCAATGGCTTAAAGAACTTATGATTCCAGAATATATTCATCAATCATATGTCATTAACAAACACACAAAGCAATCATCCATACATTACCAATAACATCATTCAGTAAGAGATAACAGAACAACTCATGCTTGGCAATTCAAACAAACAAAAGAAAGGGAGGGTTGATGTTTTGCTGACCTCCTTTAAGGAAGCAAACCAAACAAATACTTAATTTAGCCGTTTAGGATCAAAGGACTCAAAACTTCAAGTGATGAGTAACTCAGAACCAGAGAGAAATCAAAAATTGAATGAGAACTTTTCCTTGGTTGAAAGAGTTCTAAACACTACTATAATGCGTATTGATTTTCTGTTTGTTAGATGTTGTTGGTGATGTTAAGTGAGATCAATTAAGGCCACTATTTATAGTGGCATTCAATGACTTAGGCTCAACAGAAATCAAACTTAGTAGTGGAGAGTGACAAAATGGTAGTGATGTGAGCATAATCAGGTGAAAATCTTAGAAGACAGAGGGAAATAAGTAGAGATTTTACCTGAGAAGGAGAAAGTTAACCGTTGACGGCAAACTCCATCGGGTAAGAGACTCAAAGTCCAGAGGTCGCGTTGCTTGACCTTTGGACCAAGAATAAGTATGATAGCTCTGTAAGATGGCTGTGCATGCCACCGATTTAATAGAACATAAAGGATTTGACCTTGCATCGTTTGGTCTAGGGTTTCAAATTTGGGGGTTTTGAAATTCCGTTGGTGAAATGAAAAGAAAACAACAAGCTTCATAGCCCAGGGACAAAGCGAGTGATTCTATAAGTTTGATTTGAAAGAACAAGGAAGAAATTGGGTCAGTGGTGTTTTCAGCTCAGGGTTTAGATTTAGGCGTTTCATTTAGTGATTGAAAGAGGAAATTAGTGGCGGGATTCATGGATAGGGAGGCAGAAGAGATGATTTACAGGGAAATCTCATGACCTTGTACGAATTTGTGCAAGGTCTGGTGATTGATGTTCTTAGGAGGATAAGAGAAGAGAGAACAAAAGGGGAAAGGGGGAGGCTGTGTTAAAAGAGAAATGATTTTAGGGTTAGGAGTTTGGGTAGCCGTCTCTAGGGATAAGGTTGAGGAGAAAGATCTGGGCCGTCGATCTTTTAGATCGACGGTCTTGATAATTCGTGTTTTAAATGTTTTCATGAAGAATTTCGGTGGCCGTTGGATTCTTGTGATCCAACGGCTATGATTAAACCTACTGAATGTCTTTAATTTAAAGAGAAAAATGGTGACAAATTCGTGGGTCGTTGATCTAAAAAACGGATGGCCTAGATCAATTGTGTTTATTTTGTGTGTGCTGGAGACGAATGAAGTGGCATGATCTCATTGGTCCAGAAGAGGCGTCGGGGATTTCCAAGGTGGATAGAAGGGAATTGGACATGGGTCAGATTTGGTTTTGGGCTTGGTAATTGGGATAAGATTAACTTAAATGGTAGCTATTCTATGTTTAATTAAGAATTGCAATTACAACCTTTCGCCTTTTAACCCTTTTGAAATTAATTTAAATAAACTTAATTATTTTCGATAAAACATAGTAAAAATTATACTTATAAAAATATACCACTAATTATTTTAGTTAGTTATTTTTAAAATACTTTATTTTCTAAATTATGACAGTAATTTTAAATTATTAACATAATAGTCTAATTAACTAGAAATTCAAAAATACTTCATTAAATTAATTATAAAACCTATGTGACGTAGGTAAAAGTTATTTTAATAGTCTTAAAATAGTAAGTATGATATATTTTGTTATTATAATTATGATGCTAGATTATTAATTTCAAAACTACTAATACTTAATTAATTTTTTAAAAATAGGTATTATTGATTAAAAATATTTGTCAAAAGATTCACTGCAAATTATTATGTATAAATAAATTAATTTTAAAAGGGAGGGTCACCATTGGCCGTCAACAAGCACCATCATACCCAAACACCTGAGCACCGTTAATAACGTCCAAGAGAAGTTCCCTTCTCTGCATCCTCGAACTTGGGTTGTTAGCAGGTATCCTTCTTCTATTTTCCCTTCCAGTATTCCTACTGTGAAGGAGGATTGAAACTGCCTAGATCTTAACATAATTGCTTCTGACCTAGTAGAGTGGGTTACCTTCACCAAGAAGGGTTTTATGTATGTCTATACGTACCCCTTAACTTTGGGCTCGTTTTCTTTGAGTGGGGGACTTGACCCCATGGTCTTGGAGCTATGCCAATTGGTACCAGGTCTGTTTGGCACAAGTAGGCCCTTTTGTGTGGCGAACGGTGGCTTGTCTATGCCGGATGTGCACGGAAATGGGGAAAACCCTAATCTTGGCACATATGATGAACCTCTACTCCCCCAAATTTTCCGTGGGGGAGTAAGAAATTTCAGTAAACGTGGGCACCACGCCCTTTTTACCAGCGTGGATGATGACAACGATCGTGCATGGGTGGAGCGGTTTGTCATCATTGCTATGAGGGATATCATCCCGGCCACAACTCCATTCTTTCCTGAATCATGGAGTCGTTCACGTAAGTTTGTAATTTATTCATCTCTTTCACTCGTGAAAAGGCTGCGTCCCGTTATTATTGACCTCTTTGTTTTCGTTATTTCAACTGTTCGGTGGACACCATCAAGGGTTGAAGGCTTAGACCAATGGATTCAGAAGATTATGGATATCACTACGCCAAAAACCCGTCCGTGGAAGGAGATGGCCCCGTAAACTGAGTCCTTCCACTTTCCTCCTTGGTATGTACATAAGTAAACTTGCTAACCATATTTTTTTTTGATTCGGGACTCCCGCAGGGCTCTGTTACCTGCCCCAAAGTCGAGGTTTTGGCCGATCCTGTGGAGGCTGCGAGATGCTTTCACTCGGAGCGGTGCCCTCGGGTCTCCTTCTGGTGAAGGAATTTCTTCTCAGGGTCCCCAGCAAGTGAACAAGCGACCAAAAAAGCGACGAAGTAGTGATGATGAGGCTTCCCTTCAACAGAGAAAACGATCTTCATCAGCTGAATCAGATGCTCGATCGGGAGAGCTTAAAGCCCCAATCAAAGGGGAAGTCCAAGCACTTTGGGATGAAATGGAAATAATAGAGAGTGTCGATTCTCACTTTCCAACCCCTGTTGTTGCTTCTGGTCCCGGGAGATTGGAAACCAGGCCTCTTCTTCCTTCGGTTAGTGAGCAACCAAATAATCAGCGCTGCTTCTGTTGCAGCTGCTTCTCAACCTACAACACCAACCACTTCATGTCCCTCTACACCAGCTGCTCCTACCCCACCAGCATCCGCTGTATCTTCTCCACCGGCCACAGACGCCCGATAGGAGGGTGCTTCTCCTTCCCAATCCCCAGAACCACGGGAATTTGGGGCACAATTACTCACCCCTTCTCCAGATCCCTGAGGAAGGATGAGGGTCACTCTCTCGCTTTCAAAGGGATGCCATCTGCTGTCCAAGCCAGTGGATCATGCCAACTACCTTAAGCCACTGGCTTCAGAGAAAGATAAGAGGAAGATACGCTCCTTTTACTGGGGAGTGCATGTTGAAAAATGCCATGTACAATGCGGCAGCGGTACCGTACTTGTTCTCTTACTTCTTGTTCTTTGTTTATCTGTTATAATGGGATTTCTGACACTGATATACGTTTTGTAGGCCAAATTTCTTGCGTCCGAGGTCCTTCAGAGATTAATCCTTAATAAAGAAGGACATATGTCCAAGTGGGATCAGCTGTTGGTCAAAAGGAATCAACTTACTCTATGCCACCCATGCTAGAGGCAAAGGCTGCTGAAGCGGCCGAGCTCGAGAGAGTAAGCAGGAAGTGATGGCCCACAGCCAAGAAGCCACTCAGCTACATGCACAACTTCAAGAAGCTAAGGCTTGATGGGCTGAGCTTCAAGATGCTGCTCTTGCTAATGTCGCGCGTGAGTCTGCCTCCGCTGAGAAAATAAATAACTTGGAGGCAACCTTGAGCTCCAAAACCAAAGAGGCTGCTGTCGTCGAGGAGAAGCGGGCTCTGATGGAAGAGAGATTTAAGAAGACAAGGAGCAAAATCGGGTTCACATATTGACAATTTGTGATCTTGATCTGAGCCTTGGCACCACAAGATCCGAGCGGGATGGTATCCAGGCCGAGGTTGACAAGCTTAAGTCAAAAATCTAGTTCCAAGAAGATTCCCTCGTATTTAAAATGACGTAAGCTATGTATCATATGAGGAGAAAAACCTTGGAGGAGGCCAAAGCGGGCATCGCTAATATTTATGATGAAATGGCCAAGGCCCGGGCACTGGAGTTAACTGCTCGAGAACATCTCCTGGCTAATCTCGACAAAACTGACTCTTCGAGTACCAGTTCCAAGTATTCAGGTACTAAGGAGGAATTTTAAGAGACACATGATGAAGATCCAGGTCTCGTACCAACTACAGACCTGCCCACTACTCCGGGGGGAGGCGTAGATGCCTCTCTCCCCCCGAGTTCCGGTGGCAATGATGTTTAGATTTTTCCTCTTTTCTTTTGTTATATTCCTTTGTACTTTTGTACTTATGGTGTTTGCCATTGATATATAAAGAATACTTTTCCTTAAGTATTACGTAAAGTATTATTCTTTTTCGCGTCGAATTAGATAAGGCTTCGGGTGTATTTTCGTTCGATAGCTTTTTGTTCTGGGCATAAATTATTTCGGAACCAACCCTTTACTATGAGGGTTTCATAAGAGAGGGCCCTCTTATGTTTACGATGCTCTTGAAGAGGACATCTTATGTTCATTCTGGCACAAGAATTTGAATTTTCTGTTAATTTCAAATGATAAAATTAACTCATCGTTTGGATAATAAACAAGATAAAAATAATAGGACTTTATTTTATTCCTTCTATTTTAAAAGTAAATAAGCATTCGATTTCTAAAGAAAAGAAATTTCTAATGCATGTGGCTAACTTGTACAACTTATTTCTATAGGTCTGGCCGTGCAGTCCCTGGTCCCGATGAGACATTATTATTCCCGGTCTCGTAGTCCCGGTTTTCATGGCATCCTTGCTTCCGTATCCAATACTATTCCCCCTAGTGTTCGAATGCGAAGTATGAGAATTGAAACACTGGAGGTCTTGTTTTCTTGGTTAAAACACTACTTATGAATGGTTGAATAGCCTTTGGTTCGATGGTAAGCTTTACTTCCCATTAGGAACTTTTTATCGAGCCAAAGACTATTTAACCATCCCGTAGTGGTCTATTATTTCAATGCCTTGTCATTTAAAGGTATTAACTTTGCTGATGATGTTTTCTTGGTAGTATGTTTTTCGTTGTTGCCTCGTTAAAAACATTGCCAAAAAAACCTGATTGGGAAGAAAACTGGTCGAAGAGAAAAAAAGTGCAGAACATACTATCAGTATAGGAGGATCCAAATGCAATAATACCTTTTGAAGGTGAGACACGTTCCAATTGCTAGGCAATTTGACTTCATCTTTATTCACCAGCTCGCATGATCCTATACCGGTGACAGCTGGAACTCGGTAGGGGCCTTCTCACATCGGACCCAGCTTATTAGTATTGATTTCCCGAGTTTCCTCAAAACCAAGTCTCCTACTTTAAAGAGCGGAGATTGGCCCTCCAGTTATAGTATCTTTCCATCCTTTGCTTCTAAGCTACTATCCTCATGTGTGCTAAGTCCATGCGTTCATCGAGCAGTTCCAGCTTTACCAGCAATGTCTTATTATTTGCTTCTTCATCTGTCTGGAAGAACTGTAAGGTTGGTCTCCTACTTCAATTGGGATCAGAGATTCTGCGCCGTATATGAGAGAGAAAGGAGTCTCTCCCGTGCTTGATTTTGCCATCCTCCTGTACGCCCATAGCACGCCCAATAACTCTTCGGGCCACTTGCCTTTAGCCGCTTCTAACTTCCTTCAAAGGTTTTGAATAACCACCTTATTAGTCAATTACGCCTGCCCATTAGCGCTCGGATGGTATGGTGAGGATGTAATACTTTTGATTTTCATGTCTTCCAGAAATTTTGTGACTTTGGAGCCTATGAACTGTGGTTCGTTATCACAGGCAATCTCCTTCATTCTGAATCGGTAAAATATGTATTCCCATAGGAAGTCGATAACTTCGTACTCACCGATCTAGTAAGGACCTATTTCAACCTATTTAGTGAAGTAATCAGTTAAAATTAAAAGTTATATTACCTTTCCAAGACCCGATGGCAGCGGTCCAACTATATCCATCCCTCGTTTCATGAATGGCCATGGGACAATGAATGCAAGAGATCCGCCGGTTGGTGCATCAACTGTGCGTGGTGCTGACACTTGTCCCATTTCTGAACGAAAGACTTTCCAGCTTGCTCTATCTGGGGCCAATAGTATCTTGCTCTAACTAGTTTTAGCACCAATGAATCTGCACCGGGATGATTCCCGCAAATTCCTTCATGAACCTCTATCATCACATAGTCCACCTCTGAGGCTCCTAAACATCGGGCCAATGGGCCTTGGAATGATCTCCTATATAATTGTACACCCAAGAGGCCGCTTTGGTACGTAGCACCCGGGACGCTCGGGTCTTCGGGCAGCTTTCCATGCCAAAGATAATCGATGAACTCATTCCTCCAATCCCAGACCAGGTTGGTTGTATTTACTTCACAATAGTCGTCCACATCCAGTACGGAATGCATAAGTTGAACGATAGTACTAGAGTCAGATCCTTTAATTTTCGTGGACGACCCTAATTGGCCAATGCATCTGCTTCTATGTTCTTTCTCTCGGGATATGCGTGATTGACCACTCCCTGAATCGTATGAGCAAAGTTTGAACTTTAATCACGTACTATTGCATGCGTTCCTCGTTTGCGTCGAAAATTCCGTACACTTCGTTTACTACCAGTTAGGAATCACATTTGATTTCTATGACCTCGGAGCCAAGTCCTCGGGCTAGTTCGAGTCTTGCAACCAAAGCCTCATACTTGGCTTCAATATTAGTTAACAGAACAGTTTTTATGGCCTGCCTCAAGCTTGATCAGGACCACCCCGAGTCCGGACCCTTTCATGTTGGAAGCTCTATCCTGAACAAGGTCCAAACTCCTGATGTTGTTTCCGATACCAGCATCGCTTCTTCAAAAGCCAGGGGAAATAACCCAGGACTGAAATTGGCCACAAAGTCGGCCAAAACTTGTGATTTGATCGCGGTCCTAGGCTTATAATCAATATTGAACTCACTAATTTCTACTGCCCATTTGGCCAAATGCCTTGACAACTCAGGCTTGTGAAGAACATTCCACAAGGGAAAGGTCGTCACAACGGCTATCGGGTGGTACTGAAAATAAGCCTAAACTTTTTAGAGGCGACTACAAGAGCTAATTCAAGTTTTTTGAGGTGCGAATAACGAGTCTCCGCTCCTGAGAAAATTTTGCTAACATAATAGATTGGAAATTGCGTACCTTCGTCCTCCCGGACTAGAACGACACTTACTGCTACCTCTGAGACCGCTAAGTATATTAGCAATTGTTCACCTTCCCCCGATTTTGATAATATCATGGGGCTTGATAGATAATGTTTCAGGTCTTTCAAGTCCTGCTAACATTTTGGAGTCCATTCGAAATTGTTCTTCTTCTTCAGAAGAGAGAAGAAGTGATGACATTTTTTCGAGGATCGAGAGATGAATCTACTTAGAGCATCCAATATTCCGGTTAGCCTTTGGACTTCTTTTTCGCTTGTCAGCTGGTCCATGATGTCCTCGATGGCTTTGATCTTATCGGGATTTACCTCGATCCCCCTTTGTGAAACCAAGAAACCCAAGAACTTACCGGAGCCAACCCCGAATGCGCATTTTTCCGGGTTGAGCTTCATGTTGTGCTTCCTCAATATATCAAAGGTTTCTTGGAGGTTCTTTAAATGATCACCTGCATTCAAAGACTTGACCAACATGTCATCTAAATACACTTTCATTGTTTTACCTATTTGCTTCTTGAACATCCTGTTCACAAGCCTCTGATAAGTGGCTCCGGCTTATTTAAGCTCGACAGGCATCACATTGTAACAATATGTGCCAAAATTCGTTATGAAAAAAGTTTTTTCCTGATCCTCCGAATTCATCTTGATCTGATTGTACCCACAATATGAATCGAGAAAACTCATTAACTCGTGCATGGACGTTGCATCATTTGATCAATATTTGGCAATGGGAACGAGTCTTTAGGGCACGCCTTATTCAGGTCTTTAAAATCTATGCTCATTCGAAACTTGTTATGCTTTTCGGAACCACAACTACATTAGCTAACCATTCAGGATACTTTAACGAACCTATTTCTGATCTCGGCTGTCGGGCGTTTCTTTTGTCATAACGGAGGGACGCTCGAGTCCAGGCAGCTTGTGCACGGCCACCTCTAGTGGGATAGTTGTCATATCTGAGTGCGACCATGCAAAACAATCAACATTAGCTTTAAGGAAATTAATAAATAATGACCTTAGTTCGGGATTGAGTCCTGTTCCCAAATGAATCTTTATCTCCAAGAATTCCTCAACCAGGGCCACTTGTTTGGTTCTTTTAATGTGGATTTAGTCACGTCTGTCTCTTCTGGTACCTGAAAGTATCTTGGTACATAGTGGGATTCTGACGACTCCTCACCCTTATCATCTTTAGTTGACACTGGAGCAGGCGTCGATTCCTGTAATTGCTATTTGCTGGGCTCCCTTCCCTTTACTGTTGGAAATCTCCACTGCATTCATTTCTCTTGTTGCCAAAAAGGTTACACATTGATTTCATTCTGTCTTAAAATCGTATTAATAACCGAGGAGGGTATTGAGGGTTATGCATTGTCTCGACTACGATTGTAATTTTTCTTAGCTCAGTCGCTCTAGAACTCCCTGAGATGGCCGTTCTTCAATAGCGTTGCCACCTCCTCGTGTAGATGCCGACAGTCCCCAGTTTTGTGGCCGTTAGTCCCATGATATTCGTACTATAGTTTGGGATCCCTCTTACTGGTATCAGATCTGATTGGCTTCGGGAATCGTGCTTCTTTCATATTCCTAATTGCTGATGCCAACTCCATTACGTTGATGTTGAAATTGTAATTCGACAACTTGGGGTAAGTGGAATCCCGGGTCCCCAATACCTCTTTTTCATGCAAAGACCTGCTGTTCCGGTCGTGGTCACTTCATGTTTTAGGAGCAAAACTATCCGAGAACTATAACCCTTTACTGTCGCGCCCTCGGCTCTTTCGTAAGGCAAAAAGCGGCCTTTAGAAGATCACTGGTCTGCAACAAAATCATCCTTGAATTATCCCGATTCTTGTCTATGTCCTTCCCCTTGGTTGACGTCGGGAAATCGATCTGATCATCTTTTATCTTTATATTTGATTCATAGAGATTATGGACATTCGCCCATGTGGTCGCTTGGAATTCGAGCAGGCTTTCCTTCAATTTTTGGGAGGCGTCGGAGCTCCATGGGTTCAAACCCTTAGTGAATGCCTCCACTATCTATTCGTTTGATACGACCGCTAGCAACATCCTCTCTTTCTAGAATATAATAACGAACTCCCCCAATAATTTGGACTCACCCTATACGATTCTGAATATGTCCGCCTTTCTGACTTGGACCTTTCTGGCCCCGACATGGGCCTTAATGAATGAATCTGCAAACATTTCAAAAGAGTCAATTGAATTCCCTCGTAAAAGTGAATACCATGTCAAGGCCCCCTTCGTGAGGGTTTCTCTAAAATTTTTCAGTAGAACCGATTCAATCTCATATTGAGCCAAATCGTTCCCCTTCACAGCCCTTGTATAAATTGTGATGTGCTCCGGAGGATCTAAAGTCTCATCGTATTTTGGTATGTCTGGCATCTCGAACCTCGTCGAGATCAACTGCGGTGCTGTGCTCGGTTTGAATGGTAACTGAGTATACTTTTTTGAATCCGAGGTGCGCCCGAAATCTGGTCCATTCGGGCGTGAAAATCCTCCGCACTTTGATCCATCTGCTCACTCATCTCCCTCATGAATCACATGAGTCCAATTTTAAAGGGATCACTGCCGTTGTCGTTATCGGATCAGCTACCGGTCCCCCCGGCACCGTCAAAGCTGAACTCACCCTTAGGGGTATTGTTCTCAACTCTTTGAGCCGTCTGATTTGCAGGAACGCAGGGCGGAGCCGGACCTCTTCCGTTTGCATTGTTGGAAGCGCCCGACAACGCTTGCTTCAATTCCATCATGACCTGGTCCTACCTTGAGTGATGGCCCATTATGGCCTTCTGTTACTCTCTCAAGATCCTTACTATTTCCGCAATGTTTCCATCTTCTGCGTCATCAGGAGTTGGCTCCCGCACATGTCGTTGGTACTGTCCTCCATAGATCGAGGTTGCCACGTCCCCCTCATTGTGGGTGTCATTGATTGAATCCTCTTCTTAAGGTAGGTCCTCATGTCCCTCAGCGTCGTGTGCAACGTTGACATCCTTAGATGACATTTTTGATTTTTGCTAAGAAACTAAGAATCAAACCAGTTAGTAATAAACGCAAAGATCAACCCAATTATGCAGTTGTCTAAGCCCCACAGTGGGTGCCAAGCTATTTACCCGTTAAATTGTATAGTTGAATTTGTTACGTGGTTTAAAGACAAGCAAACTGATTTGATCCAAAATGATAAATAAATTAGATTAAAAGTAAGACTTAGCGATTAGAATTGAAGGAAAGGACAAGCCTGGCTCGGGGAGCAATGTCTCCAAGGATAGAAATAAGAGCAATGTAAAATAGAAATAATGTAGCATAAGTTTTTCCAAAGATCTCGTGTCTTACGATGGGTGTTGAGGCTACTATTTGTATCTATACCTAGGGATACAAGATCCTAGGATCAAGCCCCTCTTAAATGACAATAAAGAGGGGCATTGATGAATATGTAACGGCAGGTCATGAATACAAATATCCTCTGCAATGGCTGCCCATTTAATGTCAGGGAATATTCTTCATTGAAAGCTATCTAATGGACAGCGTTTGATTCCACTCACGTTGATCATATTCCCTTCGGGGTCTGCCAGATGTCAATCACAGTTATTAATACCGGTACTAATTATTACGCAATTCACTTTCTACCTGTCTTCAGATCCACGTGTCATGTTGCCATTAGATATTTAATGTAAACCAATTGTCACAACCCAACATCTCACATGTCGTGATGGTGCCTATCGCTATACTAGGCAAGCCGACAATCACAATAAACCACGCATATTTAAACTTGAAAACATAATAAAATTAGCTTAAGAGTAAAATCTCATAAATAACTGATAAGAAAATACTACGACTCAATACAAAATCCCCTAAAATCCGGGTGTGACTGAGTACATGAGCTTCTAAATGACAACATAGTCCGACTGCTAAAACATTGTTTCTAAAGATAGAACAGTACAAATAACTAAAAAGAAGGAGATTGAAGGTCTGCGGACGCATGGATAGCTACCTCGATAGTCTCCAACCAATAAAGCTCCAAAGCTAGCAACCACCGTACCTGGAAGTACCTGGATCTGCACACGAAGTGCAAAGTGTAGTATGAGTACAACCGACCCAATATACTCAATAAGTAACAAGATTAACCTTGGGCTGAAAGCAGTGAAGAGCTTAGTCCGGTACAATCTAAATACAGATTAAACAGTATAGAAACGTAGACATGATTTAAATTTTAATAGTTTAAGTTCAACACGGATAAAATATGTCAACTGTGGCTGATATGAGGATTGACATAGCAGTATATCTACATGTCAATTATGCATGTCAACTGCAATGCAACATAATGATAAAGTCATATGCATAATCTTGGAGTATTAATTCACTAAGTCCTCCCAGTCACTCAGTCCCCCCAATCACTCGGTACACGCACTCAGTAGGTACCTGCGCACACTGCCGGTAAGTCAGACTCTGGAGGGGCGAATCCTGACCAAGCACTAAAATAATCCATTCATGGCATGAATCAATAAAGTCTGTTGCGGCGTGCAACCCCATTCCATAAACATCACTCATAATCAGGCCCTCGCCCTCACACGATCATCAATCTCTCCAATCACTCGGGCTCATAAATATCATGACAATCAACCTAAACAATGATGATACGATATATCAATAAATGGCAACAGAGACTGAGATATGATATGAAAATGATAGATATGACTGAGTATATAATTGCAAATTAAGCAAGTAATTCAACAGCAACACGACCTCTGTGGGTGCCAACAGTACCAGCACATAGCCTAAGCATGATTTCTAACATGAATCACAGCTTAATTTCTATAACAAATGGAGAATACGTGGATAATAACAAGATTATATAACTACACAGTTCCACGGAATCGACTGAGTCACAATTTCTACGGTGCACGGTGCACGGTGCGTGCCACACGCCCGTCACCTAGCATGTGCATTACCTCAACACCAACCACCTACCACATAATTTAGGGATTCATACCCTCAGAACCAACTTTAAAAGTGTTACTTACCTCAAACAATAGAAATATATACTCCAACAAGTCCTTGCCTCGCGAATAAGCCTCCAAATGCCTTGAATCTAGCCACAAACAACTCTATACAATCCACACAAGCTATAGGAATCAATTCCATATGATAAAGCTAAGATCTTTAACAAAAGTCAAAAGGTCGACTAAAAAAATCAACTCCGGGCCCACTTCTCGGAATCTGACAAAATTAACAAAATTCGAATACCCATTCAACCACGAGTACAACCACACCAAAATTACTCAATTTCGATCACAACTCGACCTTCAAATCCTCAAATTAAAGCCTATGAAGTTTCTAAAATTTTTTCCAATTTTCACTACCCAAAACCCTAATTAAATTAGAAAAATAAGGCTAGATTCATGTATAATAACCAGATCCGAGTTAGAATCACTTACCCCAATCAACTCCTTGAAAATCTCTTTATGAATTGATCAAATCCAAGGTTTCTGGCTCAAAATATGAAAAATGGGTTCAAACCCTTGATTTTTATATTTAACATTGCTGCCCAGGTGCCCTTCTTCGCGAACGCGGAAAGTACCTCGCGTTCGCGAAGCACAAACTACTCAGCTGCCAAAATTCCTCATATGCGAACGCGATGAATACTAAACCAAGGCCTACACAAACGCGACCCCCTATCCGCGAACGAGAAGGCTTAAGAGCCTTGTGCTCTACCTGCCGCATCCTTCTACGCGAATATGAACTCCCCCTCTAGATCACGATGCACCATCTCCCCAGACCTTTGTGAACGCGGGGCTCTCTTCGTGAACGCGAGATCTCTCTCGCGAACGCGTATAAGGAAACCAGACACCATAAAATTTGCGGCTCAACAAGGCCAAACTCAATCCGCAATCAACCCGAATCTCACCCGAGACCCCTGAGATCTCAACCAAACATACCAACAAGTCCTAAAACATCATACGAACTCGCTTGAAGCCTCAAATCACCTCAAACAACACTAAAACCACGAATCGCACATCGATTCAAGCCTAATGAACTTATGAACTTCTAACTTCCAAAACGAATGCCGAAACATACCAACCAACTCCGCCTGACCTCAAATTTTGCGCATAAGTCATAAATGACATAATGGACCTATTCCAACTTCCAGAACAAAAATCCGAGCATGATAACCACAAAGTCAACTCTCGATCAAACTTCTCAACTCTCCAAACTTCTATTTTTCCAACTTTCACCAATTCAAGCCAACATCATCTACGGCTCTCCAAATTATTCGAACACACTCTTAAGTCCAAAATCACCCTACAGAGCCATCGGAATTATCAAAACTCCATTCTAGAGTCGTTTACACATACGTCAACATTTGGTCAAATCTTTTAACTTAGGGTTCCAACATTAGAACTATGTGTCCCAGCTCATTCTGAAATATCCCCGTAACCAAACCGACTATCCCAACCAGTCACATGACAACAAATGAGCATAACATAAGCAATAAATGGGGGATGGGAGCTATTATACTCAAAACGACCTACTTGATCGTTACATCCTCCCCTCTTAAACAAACAATCATCCTCGGACAGGTCTAGAATTGTACCAAGAGTCTCAAATAGACGTGGATATCTGCTTCGCATCTCTCGCTCGGTCTCCCAAGTAGCCTCCTCGACTGGCTGACTCTCCACTACAACTTCACTAAAGCTATTCTCTCACCATCTGTGAGATAATAGCATAATAGAAGTTTAGTTTCCGGAATCAGCAAAATCACACTACATGAATACAAGAAAGAGAAGTCTTCCTAATGGTTCGGCATCCTCTCGAAGATACGAACCCATAAGGGACGGCTTGCCAAGCTACACAAACAGTTAATTTGTTTATAGTCGCAAAAGTTTTCTTACAAAAGGGGCTGGCTTTAACAACCCATTCAGGGACGGCTTGCCAAGTTACACAACTCAGAAAACTTTTGTACTATAACCAACGTTAGTTGTTCATAACTCAGAAAACTTTCGTACTACAATAAGCTAACTTTCAAAGAGTATTCTTACAAGATTACACGATGTCTACAAGATGGTTCTAAGATCAGGTACAAGATGATTTCTAAGGTGATTACAAGAGGATCCTACAACTACTACAAGGTTTCCTTTATATAGGACTAGGAGGTTATTACAAGACAAACGTTTTGGATAAAGTAAACCTATCTTACATGGCAAACTTATCTACAAGCGGGTCCCTCCCGACATGTGAAGGACTGTAGGCAAAACAACTAAAAACATCTGAAAACATGTGAACGAGGTGAAATATATATGGTGTAGCATGTGAAAGTATGAGGGAGCATGTGACGCCATATGAAAGTATTGTGTTGCATGTGAAGAAACATGTGGGGGCATGTGAAAACAAGATGAAGTGGGGCCCGGATAGCATGGAAAGATATGGAAATTTGTCTTGGCATGGGTGGGATATTTTTTGAGGGTTTTTGGGTAGGTAGTGGAGGAATATGGTGGGAAAACAAGGTCAAGTGGGGTGCGGATAGTATGGAAATATGTGGAAATTTGTCTTGGCATGGGTAGAATATTTTTTGAGGGTTTTTGGATAGTTAATGGAGGATTATGGTGAGATTAGCAGGGATTAAGAAAATTATCCTTTATCGATCATAGAATTGTCTTCCAGGCATCTTTTCGAAGACTTTGTGAAGTAACGCCTGGAAATTGACGGTTCTTCCCTGCTATGTTCCTTTCCCTTTGGATTGAGAGATGTAATCCGCAACTTTAATCTGGAAATGTCATTAGTGATCTTTTCTCGGATGACTTCATATGGTGTTTGATATTCTTTTGCTACTTCCCGGACTCTTTCCCAGTGAGGATGGGTATTGGTATAATTCCAGCTTGCCCAATCTTTTGGCCATATCTCTTTCGAGATGCACCTATTTTGCTGAAAAAGGATTCTTTGTGCCTCGCTAAACTCTTCCTCCATTGATAAAATGGACACGGGAAATTTCCACCAGAATGATGGCTCTGCTTGCGCCTGGACTTTTCCATTAATGATCTTCACTGGCCTATGAAACATGAATATTTTTGCTGCGTAGGAATCACTGAAACATTTCACCCAATATCTTCTAGGCTTGAACCATAGTAAAAATACTATAAGGTCTGGTGCATATCAAAATCCTTGAAGACGTTGCATTTGAATTCCATGAAAATATGATACTGATGGCATAGGTACCAGAAAAACCACAGTAGTTCTTGTGAAAAATCCTTGGCTTGAGCTATGAATATATGGCAGAACGGATATTCTGGATTGACACCATAAGGCTTGAGAATGGATCCTCCATATTGCCGGAAAACTTGGAGCTCATAATAAGTTCTTCTTTCCATAATAATTGACGGATCAAAGGGATCCATGAAGTTGAACAACTCCGGTGGATGATCTGTTGGCTTTAATGAAGTTGTTCCTGGTGTATTTGAAAGAATAAAGATGTGGCTAATTGGCTCTTGCTTTGACTTCAGTTTTGCTGTGGGAAATCTTTTTGAGAATTCTTCCGGTCGCGATAGAAAATCTGCAAGAATATTATCCTTTCCTTTCAGGTGCTTGACTTGAAACTTGTTTGGAGAGAACCATTGAGCCCATCTGAGAATTTGAGGATTGGGGATAATCTTTTAATTTATCCGGATCATCTTTGGGAAAGCCTTCATATCCATTTCTGCTAGAAATTCTGTATGGATAAGGAAGAAATTGAATTTCTTGATTCCAATTTTTACTGCAAGAATTTCCTTGAAAGTGGAGTGACAATGTTGCTCGGTATTTTTAAACTTTCCACTAGCGTATACGCATATTTTCCTCTGGCCATCTTTTTCTTCAAATAGAACAGCACTCTAATATTCATGGCTGGCATCAGTCTGCAGTATCTTTTTTCCATCTGAAGGGATGTAGAGAGACTTGACATTTTTACATATCTCCTTTATTTTTCTAACTGCTTCATCCTGTTTCTCTCCCCATGATGGTGCATTTTTCTTGAGCATTTCTGTGAGCGGTGAAATGTATGCAGAGATATTTGGGATGAAATCTCTTACATAATTTATTACACCCAAGAACTGTTGGATCTGCTTCGTTGTGAGATTGGTATCCGAAAATTTAAGTATTTCCTGACATATATGTGGTCCTGGACTGAATTCACCTTGGGCAAAATGCATTCCGAGAAAATCAATCTCCTTTTGAGCAAGAACCATCTTTTTTGCTGAGAGCATGATTCCGTACAGTGTTACTAATGTCTCAAATTGACGAAGCAAGTTGACATGTTCTTCCAATGTATCACTAAATAGTAGGATGTCATCAATGTAAACTAAGGAGGTATGGAGGATGGGTTGGAAGATTTTTATCATGGCTTTTTGGAAAAAGGAGGGTGCAGTTTTCAACCCGAAGGGCATGACTTTCCATTGAAAGTGATGATCGGGGATGCAAAATCCCGTTTTGGGTCGTTCTTCAGTGTGGATTCCCAATTGCCAAAATCCAGATTTTAAATCAAACTTGGAAAAATATTTGGCCTTGGCTAAGTGTAAGAAAAGAGTGAGTTTATTTGGGATGGGGAATTTATCATGTTGGAGGAAATGGTTTAGTGGCTGGTAATTAATAACTAACCTGAGTTTTCCTCTTGTCTGCTCAGCTCTTTTGTTGACATAAAATGCTTCGCATGCCCATTGTGAATCTGACGGCTTTATCATATCAAATTCCAAAAGTTCTTCGTATTCTTTCATTGCATGCTGAGGATGATTTTGATTCATGCTTGAATGACTGGCTTTTGTCGGATTGATGTTTTCCTTTTTCTTGAAAGGGAGCTTGATAAAAAAACTCTTGGTTTTTCCATAATGGGCTTTTCCATTTCATCATGAAATCCTTGTGGGATTCAACACATGAATGTTCAATAAGATTCTTCTCAATCGCTTTGATTTGTTCGTCATTGGTGATATGGAATAGCCTTGGAATCTCACAATAAGGTCTGAACTGCTTTTTAAAAGCTATCCCATTAGCCTTTATCTGGAGTTGATCTCTAAGTTGTTTGTAAATGTCTAATCCAATAATAAGATCTTTTCCTGGTACATCAGATCCTAGCAGCTTGGTTCTGTACTTCAATGCTGGAAACAACTCAATTGTGACCGGGTGCTTTGTAATGACAGTTGTGGTTAAGATTGCATTTGATGCAGTGTTGAAATCTTTAAAATGCGGCACCCATTGATCTTCAAGGAGAACAGCAGGATTTATGAGTGAGGATGCAGCTCCGGTGTCGATGAAAGCAATAACTCGAGTTGGTTTATCCCATTTGGATGAATAGACTTTGAGTTCTACTTGAGGAACGACTGTGAGAGCATTGATCTCCTCTCGGGCTACGATCACGGGTTCTGAAATTTGGTACTGATCATTGCTTTGATCTTCATACATATCTAGAGAGAATATAGTTTCTTCATTGGTTCGTCATCCACAGCGAATATGGATTCAAGGTCCTCCTCTTTTTCAAGATGTATGCCAGTGTAATCTTCAATCTCTTCAAGGAGTTTGACAGATCTTCTTGATTTGGGAAATTTTTTTTCGAAATGTCCAATCTTGTGGCAAATGAAGCATCTGTCCTTCTTCTGAAAATTTCCTGGCCTTCTGCGTCTGAAATATTTTGTGCGCCTCTTGGATTTTGATTTTCCATCTGAAATTCTTGGCCATCTGAACCTCCTAAATTCTTTACGTCGTCTGGATGTGTGGCAGGAACATCCTGATCTGGTGATTAGATCAGATTTGCGGCATGCTTTGTCAAGCGTTGGATTGTGCTGGATAATTTTCCTTAGGGCTGAGCGCTTTGTACAAATGTCATCCAATGCGACGAAAATAGCCTGCCTGATGTAACCAATTTGTGGGATGGTTATGGACTGGAACTTTTCTTCAATGATAGTCATGGTTCGGCTTGCCAACAGCTTTGGAAGGAAAGAGACGAAGGCTTGCTTCAGATTGATGTCTCCGCCGATTTCAAAGTATATCTTCGCCATTTTTTGAAAATGTCTGTCAATGTCATTTCTGTCGAATGACACACACTTCATCTCAAAGAGCTGTCTTTGCATTTTCTCCTGTCTTTCGCCAGTATCTCCGCAGAAAACTTCATGTAGGATCGTATGTTGAAGGCAAAATCTTGCGAAGTAAGAAAAGTATTTTTGTCTTGAATTCCAAGTGAGTTCCACCAATCTCTGAGGATTCCTGAGAACCGTGAAGTGAGTTCTGATAGGATGATATACTTTTCTCGTTCTGCCAAATTTTTGGTCACCATCCAAGTATAGAAGTCTTGGATCCTTTGAGGCCATTTTGAAACCTTGACGTCGTCCAGTATCCCGTAAAGGGGCATTTGAACTACCAAGTACTTTTTTCATTTTTGTCAAAATTTTGACACCAGTCATGTTGTTCCATGATGCTTTGTATATTCCAAAAGAACTCTCTATCAGTTTCAGGGTATGTATCTGTTGTATCTTTGGGTTGAATCATTTTGCAAGAAAAGATGGCTTTATTGGGGTTTTTTGAGGTGGGAATGGTCAAAGCTTATGCAAACGGTTTTGTCATTTCTTTTGGTAAAAGTTGGTTCACCAGATTGTAGGGATTCCTCTGGTTCTCTTAGCTTTTTATAATTTGTGATCCAGGAATCAAGAAGAATTTTGACAAGTTCGTCTCTTGAAATTTGTCTAGGTATTTGGGTGCACATGGTGTTTCCTTTGGTAGCATCAACATTTAAGAGTAAAGCATTTTCTCCTCCGGGAAGGCAAAGATCCATGGCATGAATTTGGACTCACCATGCCATTTGGTGATGAAGAGTGGCTTGGATGGAATCTTTGGTTTGAGGGGCTCCTTGGATTTGAACTTGGATTTTTAGTGCTTCAGTTAAGTATGGATCATAAAGGGACATGTTGAAATTTGGAAAGATTGTTATGAAGACAGTCCCAGCATTCAGGGTAACATTTGCAGTACCCAAATTTGCATGTTAGTACTCCAAGTTTCTTGTATCTAGAAGAGAAAGTCGAGCTATAACAGGTTGACCTTTTCTTCCGTGATATGTTAAAGCGATTCGGATAGAACCAAAATGGATATGGGTAAAACCATGTTCTCTCCATTGCCTGGAAAAATCATTTGGGATTTGAAGAGTGATAAATTGTTCCTCTCGAGTGGAAAGAATAGGATGTTGGTCAAGTTTTGAGGCAGCAACATATTCCTTGACTCCTTTTGGTCTGAGTTGGACTAGGGAACGAATTGGGGTCCAGGGTGCAAATGATTTTTTTGCGAAAGCTGAGTAAGGGTTTATGAGAGGTAGTTTAGTGGAAGATACTTTTTGTTCATCGGGTAGGATATCTACTTCATAGAGGTAATCATATTTTTTGGACAGGGTTTTATATAGAGTAGGAGACATATTCATTTTTCCTAAGGTAGAGGATGATGGAAATGACTCAGACATATTTATTAAACTGTTCCTCCCTCCGAAATGACTCAGACATATTTAGCTTGCTTTCCTGGAGTCTCTTGCTTTGTTCCTCGTACTGTGGTATCAGAGCCAGCTCATCCTTTCGGAGGGAGGAACAGTTTACTAAATATGTCTGAGTCATTTCCATCATCCTCTTCCTTAGCAAAAATGAATATGTCTCTTACTCTATATAAAATCCTGTCCAAAAAATATGATTACCTCTATGAAGTAAATATCCTACCCGATGAACAAAAAGTATCTTCCACTAAACTACCTCTCATAAACCCTTACTCAGCTTTCGCCAAAAAATTATTTGCACCCTGGACCCAAATTCGTTCCCTAGTCCAACACAGACCAAAAGGAGTCAAGGAATATGTTGCTGCCTCAAAACTTGACCAGCATCCTATTCTTGCCACTCGAGAGGAACAATTTATCACTCTTCAAATCCCAGATGATTTTCCCAGGCAATGGAGAGAACATGGTTTTACCCATATCTATTTTGACTTTCTCTTCTAGATACAAGATACTTGGAGTACCAACATGCAAATTTGGGTACTGCAGAAGTTACCCTAAATGCTGGGACTGTCTTCACAACAATCTTTCCAAACTTCAACATGTCCCTTTATGATCCTTACATAACCGAATCACTAAAAATCCAAGTCCAAATCCAAGGAGCCCCTCAAACCAAAGATTCCATACAAGCCACTCTTCATCACCAAATGGCGTGGCGAGTCCAAAATCATGATATGGATCTTTGCCTTCCCGGAGGAGAAAATGCTTTACTCTTAAATATTGATGCTACCAAAGGAAACACCACGTGCACCCAAATACCCAGACAAATTTCAAGAGATGAACTTGTCAAAATTCTTCCTGATTCCTGGATCACAAATTATGAAAAGTTAAGAGAATCGGAGGAATCCCTACAATCTGGTGAACCAACTTTTACCAAAAGAAATGAAAAAACCATTTGCATAAGCTTTGACCATTCCTACCTCAAAAAACCCAATAAAACCATCTTTTCTTGCCAAATGATTCAACCTAAAGATACAACAAATACATACCCTGAACCTGATAGAGAGCTCTTTTGGAATATACAAAGTATCATGGAAGAACATGACTGGTGTCAAAATTTTGACAAAAATGGAAAGAATACTTGGTGGTTCAAATGCCCCTTTACGGGACACTGCCCTTGAGATCTTGATTGCGATTGTCAAGACTGTTTAGAAGATTCAAATGGAGAATATGATGAACACCACCAGCGTCATGGGAAAGGTTCGGCCTCAACAAAACCAAACCAAAATCCAAGAAAAAGGGAAAACCACTGAAAAACAATTTCGAGCTAGATATGAAAATAAAGACCCTTCAATTGGCTCATTAAGCCGTCCAGGTAAATATGAATTTCTTGTCAGTTACAAACCCCAGGAATGGCCAAAATTACCAGAAAAATTAACTCCAAATTGGGAGGATAGTGAAACCACACCCAAACCCAAATCACCATCAGCCCATACCTCACAACCCAAAAAGCCACCTGAACCTAAAACTTCACCAATTCCGAAAATCACAAACACCCCACAACCACAGATATTCATGTTATGTCCTTCAAGATCCAGTCATACCCAAGACTTTCCTTCACAACAACCTTTTGAAAAGGAGGGTATAAGCCATGCTCCAAAAATTCCCAAGAAAAACATAGTGCTACCTACTGGAAAGAAACCCCCAACAAGTGACATTGAGGCAACAATGAACTGGCAATCCGAAAACTCCATCTGCCAAAACAAGGTACTGAACAACATTGGCAACACCATAAAGAACGTGGCCTATACACAAAATAAAATGATGAGCAAAGTGGAAACAATTAAGAAAAATATGGAGCAAACATCGTCTCGCCATGAAGGACTAATCAAAGGATTAGAACTAAGGTTGGCAAATTTACAATACGAGATTTGTCCGCCAGGAACTTCACTTTTCCAATTCTTCCAACAACAAAAAAAGGAGACGATTTTCATTAAAGAACAGATTCAACTTTTGAGAAATGAACACTTTAGGCCATAAACAACCCCAGTTTTCCCTTCAAAACCGACTTTCTTCCCTATGTCTCCATAAGCATATTCCAACCTAAATTAGACTACACCTTTTCTACTTATCCATCTACCTCACAAAATCCAATCTCTTTCACCCAACCCTTAAAAAAAGAACAGGATTTTGATATCTCAAAATTGGTTTGGGAAAGGAAAGATGCCTTTGCAGCACAAAAACAAACCAAGAAAAGGCGAGACCAAAGAGAAAGTTCAAAAGGGTCCAACCCCGAAAATCTGATGATTTCTGACCAGAAGGCTCCAGACCTCTATGTCTCCCAGCCAAGATGCATATCAGAAGAAGATACTCCATGGTCAGAATCTCTAAATTCATCAGACGATGAATCAATGGAAGATAGCTCTCAATCAAGCAATGAATCCACAACGAACTCTTCCGAAGATGACAATCCCCCAATATTTGTAAACCAGCCAAGAGAGCTAGAAGTATCTGAGATAGATGAGAAACAAGAAGGCATGAAAGATGAGCCAATGCCAAAAAGGAGATACGAGCCCCATGGCGTCCAAGCCAGTTGGAACCGGTTTCCATACTTTCACCTTAGACGACGTCAAGGTTTCAAAATGGCCTAAGAGGATCCAACACTTCTATACTTGGATGATGACCAAAAATCTGGCAGAACGAGAAAAGTATATCATCTTGTCAGAACACTTCACGATTCTCAGGAATCCTCAGAGATTGGTGGAACTCACTTGGAATTCAAGACAAAAATACTTTTCTCACTTCCCAAGATTTTGCCTTCAACATCCGGGTCCTACATGAAGTTTTCTGCAGAGATACTAGCCAAAGACAGGAGAAAATGCGAAGACAACTCTTTGAGATGAAGTGTGTGTCATTCGACAGAAATGACATTGACAGACATTTTCAAAAAATGGCAAAGATATACTTTGAAATCGGCGGAGACATCAATCTGAAGCAAGCCTTTGTCTCTTCCCTTCCAAAGCTGTTGGCAAGCCGAACCATGACCATCATTGAAGAAAAGTTCCAGTCCATAACTATCCCACAAATTGGTTACATCAAACAAGCTATTTTCGTTGCATTAGATGACATTTATACAAAGCGCTCAGCCCTAAAGCAAATTATCCAGCGCTTGACAAAGCATGCCGCAAATCTGATTTAATCATCCGATCAGGATGTTCCTGCCACACGCCCAGATGACGGAAAGAATTCAGGAGGTTCAGATGTCCAAGAATTCCAGATGAAAGATCAAGATCCAAGAGGCGTACAAAATATTTCAGACGCAGAAGGCCAGGAAATTTTCACAAGAAGGACAGATGCTTTATTTGCCATAAGATTGGACATTTCGCAAAAAATTATCCCCAATCACGAAGATCTGTCAAACTCCTTGAAGAGATTGAAGATTACACTGGGATACATCTTAGAAAAGAGGAGGACCTTGAATCCATATTCTCTGTGGATGACGAACCCAATGAAGAAACTATGTTCTCTCTCGATATCTATGAATATCAAGGCAATGATCAGTACCAAATTTCAGAACCAGTGATCGTAGCCCGAGAAGAGATCAATTCTCTCACTGTCATTCCTCAAGTAGAACTCAAAGTCTATTCATCCAAATGGGATAAACCATCTCGAGTTATTGCTTTCCTCGATAGCGGAGCTGCTTCCTCACTCATAAATCCTGCTGTTCTCCCTAAAGATCATTGGGTGCCGCATTTTAAAGATTTCAACACTGCATCAAATGCAATCTTAACCACAACCGTCATTACAAAGCACCCGGTCATAATTGAGTTCTTTCCAGCATTGAAGTACAGAACCAAACTGCTAGGGTCTGATGTGCCAGGAAAAGACCTTATTATTGGATTCGACATTCACAAGCAACTTAGAGATCAACTCTAGATCAAGGCTAACGGGATAGCTTTTAAAAAGCAGTTCAGACCTTATTATGAGATTCTAAGGTTATTCCAAATCACTAATGACGAACAAATCAAAGAGATTGAGCAAAATCTCATTGAACATTCATGTGCTGAATCCCACAAGGATTTCATGAAGAAAGGAAAAAGCCCATTATGGAAAAACCAAGAGTTTTTTATCAAGCTCCCTTTCAAGAAAAATGAAAACATCAATCCGACAAAATCCAGTCATTCAGGCATGAATCCAGATCATCTTCAGCTTGCAAAGAAAGAATATGAAGAACTTTTGGAATTTGATCTGATAGAGCCATCGGATTCACAATGGGCATGCGAAGCATTTTATGTCAACAAAAGAGCTGAGTAGACAAGAGGAAAACTCAGATTAGTTATTAATTACCAGCCACTAAACCATTTCCTCCAAGATGATAAATTTCCCATCCCAAATAAACTGACTCTTTTCTCCCACTTAGCCAAGGCCAAATATTTTTCCAAGTTTGATTTAAAATCTGTATTTTGGCAATTGGGAATCCACCCTGAAGAACGACCCAAAACGGGATTTTGCATCCCCGATCATCACTTCCAGTGGAAAGTCATGCCCTTCGGGTTGAAAACTGCACCCTCCTTATTCCAAAAAGCCATGATAAAAATCTTCCAACCCATCCTCCATACCTCCTTAGTTTACATTGATGACATTCTGTTATTTAGTGATACATTGGAAGAACATGTCAACTTGCTTCATCAATTTGAGTAACACGGTACGGAATCATGCTCTCAGAAAAAAAGATGGTTCTTGCTCAAAAGGAGATTGATTTTCTCAGAATGCATTTTGCCAAAGGTGAATACAGTCCAGGACCACATATATGTCAGGAATTACTTAAATTTCCGGATACCAATCTCACAACAAAGCAGATCCTACATTTCTTGGGTGTAATAAATTATGTAAGAGATTTCATCCCAAATATCTCTGCATACATTTCACCGCTCACAAAATGCTCAAGAAAAACGCACCATCATGGGGAGAGAAACAGGATGAAGCAGTCAGAGAACTTGACGGTTCTTCCCTGCTATGTTCCTTTCCCTTTGGACTGAGAGATGTAATCCGCAACTTTAATCTGGAAATGTCATTAGTGATCTTTTCTCGGATGACTTCATATGGTGTTTGATATTCTTTTACTGCTTCCCGGACTCTTTCCCAGTGAGGATGGGTATTGGTATAATTCCAGCTTGCCCAATCTTTTGGCCATATCTCTTTCGGGATGCACCTATTTTGCTGAAAAAGGATTCTTTGTGCCTCGCTATACACTTCCTCCAATGATAAAATGGACACGGGAAATTTCCACCAGAATGATGCCTCTCCTTGCGCCTGGACTTTTCCATTAATGATCTTCACTAGCCTATGAAACATGAATATTTTTGCTGCATAGAAATCACTGAACCATTTCACCTAATATCTTCTAGGCTTGAACCATAGTAAAAATGTGCAATGTTATCAAAATCCTTGAAGACGTTGCATTTGAATTACATGAAAATATAATACTGATGGCATAGGTACCAGAAAAACCATAGCAGTTCTTGTGGAAAATCCTTGGCTTGAGCTATGAATATATGGCAGAATGGATATTCTGGATTAACCCCATAAGGCTTGAGAATGGATCCTCCATATTGCCGGAAAACTTGGAGCTCATAATAAGTTCTTCTTTCTATAATAATTTACGGATCAAAGGGATCCATGAGGTTGAACAACTCTGGTAGATGATCTGTTGGCTTTAATGAACTAGTTCCTGATGTATTTGAAAACATAAAGATGTGGCACTTGGCTTCAGTTTTGATGGGGAAAATCTTTTTGAGAATTCCTCCGGTCGCGATAGAAAATCTGCGAGAATATTATTCTTTCCTTTCAGGTGCTTGACTTTAAACTTGTATAGAGAGAACCATTGAGCCCATCTGAGAATCTGAGGATTGGGGATAATTTTTGAATTTATTCGGATCATTTTTGGGAAAGCCTTCACATCCATTTCTATTAGAAATTCTGTATGGATAAGGAATAAATTGAATTTCTTGATTCCATTCCTTACTGCAAGAATTTCTTTGCGGGTGGAGTGATAATGTTGCTCGGCATCTTTAAACTTTCCACTGGCGTATCCGCATATTTTCCGCTGTCCATCTTTTTCTTCAAATAGAACAGCACTCCAATATTCATGGCTGGCATCAGTTTGCAGTATCTTCTTTTCATCTGAGGGATGTAGAGAGACTTGACATTTTTACATATCTCCTTTATTTCTCTGACTGCTTCATCCTGTTTCTCTCCCCATGATGGTGCGTTTTTCTTGAGCATTTCTGTGAGCGGTGAAATGTATACAGAGATATTTGGGATGAAATCTCTTACATAATTTATTACACCCAAGAACTGTTGGATCTGCTTTGTTGTGAGATTGGTATCTGGAAATTTAAGTAATTCCTGACATATATGTGGTCCTGGACTGTATTCACTTTGGGCAAAATGCATTTCGAGAAAATCAATCTCCTTTTGAGCAAGAACCATCTTTTTTGCTAAGAGCATGATTCCGTACCGTGTTACTAATGTTTCAAATTGACGAAGCAAGTTGACATGTTCTTCTAATGTCTCACTAAATTACAGGATGTCATCAATGTAAACTAAGGAGGTATGGAGGATGGGTTGGAAGATTTTTATCATGGCTTTTTGGAACAAGGAGGGTGCAGTTTTCAACCCGAAGGGCATGACTTTCCACTGGAAATGATGATCGGGGATGCAAAATCCCATGTTGGGTCGTTCTTCAGGGTGGATTCCCAATTGTCAAAATACAGATTTTAAATCAAACTTGGAAAAATATTTGGCCTTGGCTAAGTCGGGGAAAAGAGTGACTTTATTTGGGATGGGGAATTTATCATCTTGGAGGAAATGGCTTAGCGGCTGGTAATTAATAACTAATATGAGTTTTTCTCTTCTCTACTCAGCTCTTTTGTTAACATAAAATGCTTCGCATGCCCATTGTGAATCCAATGGCTCTATCAGATCAAATTCCAAAAGTTGTTCACATTCTATCTTTGCAAGCTGAAGATGATCTGGATTCATTCCTAAATGACTGGCTTTTGTCGGATTGATGTTTTCATTTTTCTTGAAAGGGAGCTTGATAAAAAAACTCTTGGTTTTTCCATAATGGGCTTTTTCCTTTCTTCATGAAATCCTTGTGGGATTCAGCACATGAATGTTCAATGAGATTTTGCTCAGTCTCTTTGATTTATTCGTCATTAGTGATTTGGAATAACCTTAGAATCTCATAATAAGGTTTGAACTGTTTTTTAAAAGCTATCCCGTTAGCTTTGATCTGGAGTTGATCTCTAAGTTTCCTGTAAATGTCGAATCCAATAATAAGGTCTTTTCCTGGCACATCAGACCCTAGCAGCTTGGTTCTGTACTTCAATGCTGGAAACAACTCAATTATGACCGGGCGCTTTGTAATGACGATTGTGGTTAAGATTGTATTTGATGCAGTGCTGAAATCTTTAAAATGCGGCACCCATTGATCTTCAAGGAGAACAACAGTATTTATGAGTGAGGAAGCAGCTCCGGTGTCGAGGAAAGCAATAACTCGAGCTGGTTTATCCCATTTGGATGAATAGACTTTGAGTTCTACTTTAGGAACGACTGTGAGAGCATTGATCTCCTCTCAGGCTACGATCACTGGTTCTGAAATTTGGTACTGATCATTGCCTTGATCTTCATAGATATCGAGAGAGAATATAGTTTCTTCATTGGGTTCGTCATCCACAGAGAATATGGATTCAAGGTCCTCCTCTTTTCTAAGATGTATGCCAATGTAATCTTCAAGCTCTTCAAGGAGTTTGACAGATCTTCTTGATTGGGGACAATTTTGCGAAATGTCCAATCTTATGGCAAATAAAGCATCTGTCCTTCTTGTGAAAATTTACTGGCCTTCTGCGGCTGAAATATTTTGTGCGCCTCTTGGATCTTGATCTTTCATCTGGAATTCTTGGACATCTGAACCTCCTGAATTCTTTCCGTCGTCTGGACGTGTGGCAGGAACATCCTGATCCGGTGATTAGATCAGATTTGCGGCATGCTTTGTCAAGCGATGGATTGTGCTGGATAATTTTCTTTAGGGCTGAGCGCTTTGTACAAATGTCATCTAATGCGACGAAAATAGCTTGCCTGATGTAACCAATTTGTGGGATAGTTATGGACTGGAACTTTTCTTCAATGATGGTCATGGTTCGGCTTGCCAACAGCTTTGGAAGGGAAGAGACAAAGGCTTGCTTCAGATTGATGTCTCCGCGATTTCAAAGTATATCTTTGCCATTTTTTGAAAATGTCTGTCAATATCATTTCTTTCGAATGACACACACATCATCTCAAAGAGTTTTCATCGCATTTTCTCCTGTCTTTGGCCAGTATCTCCGCAGAAAACTTGATGTAGGACCCGGATGTTGAAGGCGAAATCTTGGGAAGTGAGAAAAGTATTTTTGTCTTGAATTCCAAGTGAGTTCCACCAATCTCTGAGTATTCCTGAGAATCGTGAAAGGAGTTCTGACAAGATGATATACTTTTCACGTTCTGCCAGACTTTTGATCTCCATCAAAGTATAGAAGTCTTGGATCCTCTGAGGCCATTTTGAAACCTTGACGTCGTCTAAGGTGAAAGTATGGAAACCGGTTCTACTGGCTTGGACGCCATGGGCTCGTATCTCCTTTCTGGGATTGGCTCATCTG
Source organism: Nicotiana obtusifolia (assembly GCA_002018475.1). Classification (NCBI taxonomy): domain Eukaryota; kingdom Viridiplantae; phylum Streptophyta; class Magnoliopsida; order Solanales; family Solanaceae; genus Nicotiana; species Nicotiana obtusifolia. The sequence continues at coordinate 81,433 of MCJB01004836.1, forward strand.
TCATGCCTTCTTGTTCCTCATCTAACTCAGATACTTCTGGCTCTCTTGGCCGGTTTACAAATATTGGGGGATTTGCCATCTTCGGAAGAGTTCGTTGTGGATTCATTGCTTGATTGAGAGCTATCTTCCATTGATTCATCGTCTGATGAATTCAGAGATTCTGACCATGGAGTATCTTCTTCTGATATGCATCTTGGCTGGGAGACATAGAGGTCTGGAGCTTTCTGGTCAGAAATCATCAGATTTTCGAGGTTGGACCCTTTTGAACTTTCTCTCCAGTAGGTAGCACTCAATGTCACTTGTTGGGGGTTTCTCTCCAGTAGGTAGCACTATGTTTTTCTTCAGAATTTTTGGAGCATGGCTTATACCCTCTTTTTCAAAAGGTTGTAGTGAAGGAAAGTCGTGGGTATGACTGGAGCTTGAAGGACTTAGCATGACTATCTGTGGTTGTGGGGGATTTGTGATTTTCGAAACTGGTAAAGTTTTAGGTTCAGGTGGCTTTTTGGGTTGTGAGGTATGGGCTGATGGTGATTTGGGTTTGGGTGTGGTTTCAACTTGGAGTGAATTTTTCTGGTAATTTTGGCCATTCCTGGGGTTTGTAACTGACAAGAAATTCATATTTACCTGTACGGCTTAATGAGCCAATTGAAGGGTCTTTATTTTCATATCTAGCTCGAAATTGTTTTTCAGTGGTTTTCCCCTTTTTCTTGGATTTTGGTTTGGTTTTGTTGAGGCCGAACCTTTCCCATGACGCTGGTGGTGTTCATCATATTCTCCATTTGAATCTTCTAAACAGTCTTGACAATCGCAATCAAGATCCCAAGGGCAGTGTCCCGTAAAGGGGCATTTGAACCACCAAGTATTCTTTCCATTTTTGTCAAAATTTTGACACCAGTCATGTTCTTCCATGATACTTTGTATATTCCAAAAGAGCTCTCTATCAGGTTCAGGGCATGTATTTGTTGTATCTTTAGGTTGAATCATTTGGCAAGAAAAGATGGTTTTATTGGGTTTTTTGAGGTAGGAATGGTCAAAGCTTATGCAAATGGTTTTGTCATTTCTTTTGGTAAAAGTTGGTTCACCAGATTGTAGGGATTCCTCCGGTTCTCTTAACTTTTCATAATTTGTGATCCAGGAATCAGGAAGAATTTTGACAAGTTCATCTCTTGAAATTTATCTGAGTATTTGGGTGCACATGGTGTTTCCTTTGGTAGCATCAATATTTAAGAGTAAAGCATTTTCTCCTCCGGGAAGGCAAAGATCCATATCATGATTTTGGACTCGCCACGCCATTTGGTGATGAAGAGTGGCTT
>MCJB01004836.1:82780-109014 GCA_002018475.1 Nicotiana obtusifolia
TGGTTTGAGGGGCTCCTTGGATTTGGACTTGGATTTTTAGTGCTTCGGTTATGTAAGGATCATAAAAGGACATGTTGAAGTTTGGAAAGATTGTTATGAAGACAGTCCCAGCATTTAGGGTAACTTCTGCAGTACCCAAATTTGCATGTTGGTACTCCAAGTATCTTGTATCTAGAAGAGAAAGTCGAGCTACAATAGGTTGACCTTTTCTTCCATGATATGTTAAAGCGATTCGGATAGCACCAAAATGGATATGGGTAAACCCATGATCTCTCCATTGCCTGAGAAAATCATCTGGGATTTGAAGAGTGATAAATTGTTCCTCTCAAGTGGCAAGAATAGGATGCTGGTCAAGTTTTGAGGCAGCAACATATTCCTTGACTCCTTTTGGTCTGCGTTGGACTAGGGAACGAATTTGGGTCCAGGGTTCAAATGATTTTTTGGCGAAAGCTGAGTAGGGGTTTATGAGAGGTAGTTCAGTGGAGGATACTTGTTGTTCATCTGGAAGGATATCTACTTCATAGAGGTAATCATATTTTTGGACATGGTTTTGTATAGAGTAGGAGACATATTCATTTTTGCTAGGGAAAACGACGATGGAAATGACTCAGACATATTTAGTAAACTGTTTCTCCCTCCGAAAGGATAGGCTGTCTCTGATACCACAGTACGGGGAACAAAGCAAGAGACTCTAGTAAAGCAAGCTAAATCATAGATACGAAAGTCCTACTCATAACTCGTGAGACCTATGTAACCTAGGCTTTGATACCAACTCGTCACGACCTAAAATCGCACATCTCATGATGGCGCCTATTGCAATACTAGGCAAGCCGACAATCACAATAAACCACGCATCTTTAAATTTAAAAACATAATAAAATATGCTTAAGAGTAAAATCTCATAAATAACTAATAAGAAAATATCGCGACTCAATACAAAATCTCCCAAAATTCGGGTGTCACTAAGTACATAAGCTTCTAAATGACAACATAGTCTTATCTAGAAATATAGAACAGTACAACAGCAAGTAATTCAACAGCAACACGATCTCTGTGGGTCCCAATAGTACCAGCATATAGCCTAAGCATGATTTCTACATGAATCACAGCTCAATTTCTCTAACACATGGAGAATACGTGGATAATAACAAGATTATATGACTACACAATTCCACGGAATCGACTGAGTCACAATGTCTACGGTGCACGCCACACGCCCGTCACCTAGCATGGGCGTCACCTTAACACCAACTACATAACACGTAATTAGGGATTCATACCCTCAGAACCAAGTTTAAAAGTGTTACTTACCTCAAACAACGCAAATCTCTACTCAACAAGCCCTTGCCTCGCGAATAAGCCTCCAAATGCCTCGAATCTAGCCATAAATAACTCGATACAATCCACACAAGCTATAGGAATCAATTCCATACGATAAAGCTAAGATCTTTAACAAAAGTCAAAAAGTCGACTAAAAAAATCAACCCCGGGCACACTTCTCAGAATCAGACAAAATAAACAAAATTCAAATACCTATTCAACCACGAGTCCGACCATACCAAATTTACTCAATTCCGATCACAATTCGACCTTCAAAACCTCAAATTAAAGCCTATGAAGTTCCTAAATTTTCCCCTATTTTTACTACCAAAAATACTAATTAAATGATAAAAATTATGGTAGATTCATGTATAATAACTAGATATGAGTTAGAATCATTTACCACAATCAACTCCTTGAAATCCGAGGTTTCTAGCTGAAAATATGAAAAATGGGTTCAAACCCTCGATTTTTATATTTAACATTGCTGCCCAGGTGCCCTTCTTCGCAAACGCGGAAAGTACCTCGCGTTCGCGAAGCACAAACTACTCAGCTGCCAAAATTCCTCATACGAGAACGCGATGAACACTAAACCAAGGCCTACACAAACGCGACCCCTTATTCGCGAACGCGAAGGCTTACAAGCCTGGTGCCCCACCTACCGCATCCTTCTACGCAAACACGAAGTCCCTCTCTTGATCACGATGTACCATCTCCCCAGACCTTCGTGAACGCGGAGCTCTCTTCACAAACGCGAAGAACAATCTTCACCCTCCTCCCAGATAACCTTCGCGAGCGCGAGACCTCTCTCACGAACGCGTATAATGAAACCAAACACCAGAAAATTTGTAGCTCAATAAGGCCAAACTCAATCCGTAATCAATCCGAATCTCACCCGAGACCCCGGAGATCTCAACCAAACATACCAACAAGTCCTAAAACATCATACGAACTCGCTTGAAGCCTCAAATCACCTCAAACAACACTAAAATCATGAATCGCACATCGATTAAAGCCTAATGAACTTATGAACTTCTAACTTCCAAAACGAATGCCGAAACATACCAACCAATTCCGATTGACCTCAAATTTTGCACACAAGTCATAAATGACATAGCGGACCTATTCCAACTTCTAGAACAAAAATTCGAGCACGATAACCACAAAGTAAACTCTCGATCAAACTTCTCATCTCTCCAATCTTCTATTTTTTGAACTTTCACCAATTCAAGCCAACATCATCTACGGCCCTCCAAATTATTCGGACACACTCTTAAGTCCAAAATCATAATACGGAGCTATCAGAATCATCAAAACCCCATTCCAGAGTCGTTTACACATACGTCAACATCCGGTCAACTCTTTTAACTTAGGCTTCCAACCTTAGGACTAAGTGTCCCAACTCATTCCTAAATATCCCCGTAACCAAACCGACTATCTGGACAAGTCACATAACAACGAATGAGCACAACATAAGCAATAAATGGGGAAATGGAGTTATAATACTTAAAATGTTCGGTCAGATCGTTACACCAATTTTACCATATACACCGCATATGTGTTCAGCCATTTATATTTGATGAAGTAGGCCCTTTTTTTTGGGTGAAAAAAGCAATTAGATGTGATCCAGTCTATTGGCTCATTTTACGTTATTACCCTTTTCTGATGTTCATACAATATCTGAACTTTAACACAAAATAATTACTTTTGTTTACATGAAACACGACAATATTTGTCTTTGTTTGTTCTTTTGTTATAATAAATTTTGTTTTGAACATCATCTAGTCAGATTATGTTGTGAATGTTAAACGAGTTGGTCTGGTTTGAGCTCAATTAACGGATATCACGTGTAAAACAGATTTAACAGAATTAGCTCATTAAATATATGAATATTATAAAGTGATTAATATAATTTTCATTAATATCTATTGGGAATAAACTGCGTTCAGAAATAATATTCACAGTAATAAAAGAGGAATAATAACGTAGCACCGAGATACGATAATTAACAAGAATAAAAAAGTGACAACGACACCAAGATTTTTACATTAAAAACCCTTTTGAATAAGGGAAAGAATCACGACTCCGAGACAAGCAACTAATATCACTATAGCAAGGAAGTTTACACTTTTAGGGCCGAGTAAAATACTCCAAAGACCACTACAACACTCAAAAGAAATAACCCTCTTTTGATATTCCCACCTCACTACAATATCACTCACTCTATATTTTTCTCACGGACTATTTTCTTATACCTTGTCTGTGACGTCACTTTTTATTTCTCTCTTTGTTGGTGTGTAGAAATGAGAGTTGAAGCTCTCCTTTTATAGTCGAAGCCTCACTATCTAAAGACTACTATATTTGACAATTTGCACACACTTTTCCTTCTTTTTCTTCAATGTTGACAATTCAACAAAGTTGGCTACCAAACCAAAGAAATTTTCGTTAGGCACATGTGTATTACTTTGGCTTTTGAACGAAATGGACTCCATCAATCTCCCCTTCCAGTCTCATTCATCTAGAGGAGGTAGCACAGTCTTCTAGTTTGAGTGCATGCCGACAAGTTCTTTGCATAGCTCGATATTGTCTCTTGGTACCACCTTGGTCAGCATATCTGCGGGATTCTCACTTGTAGAAATCTTCAAGACTTTTAGAGATTCATTCTCTACCATTTCTCGAATCCAATGATACCTCACGTCAATGTGTTTGGTCCTTGCATTGTACATGGAGTTCTTGCTAAGGTCTATTACACTTTGGCTGTGACAATAGACGACATACTCCTTCTGATGCACTCCAGCTCTTGAAGGAACCGTTTTAACCATATCATCTCCTTGCCAGCTTCAGTAGCGGCAATATACTCAGCTTTAGTTGTAGAGAGTATGACATACTTCTGCAACCTCGACTGCCATGATATAGCTCCCCCTAAAAATATAAACAAATATCTAGTAGTGGATTTTCTATTATCAATGTCACCTGCCATATTAGCATATGTATAGCCCTTCAAGATTAGATCAGATCCTCCAAAGCACAAACAATCCCCCGGGTACCTCTCAGGTACCTGAGTATCCACTTGACTGCTTCCCGGTGTTCTTTTTCAAGATTTTCAAGATACCTGCTGACAACAGCAACAGCGTGAGCAATATCAGGTCTATTGCATATCATTGAATTCATCAAACTTCCGATGGCAGAGGAATAAGGAACTTTAATTATGCTTTCCTTTTCCTCCATTGTTGTAAGACACATCTTCTTGCTTAACTTCAGATGATTATCAAGAGGTGTGCTGACTAGCTTAGCATTCTTCATATTGAAGCGATTCAGTATACGTTCAATGTACGTCTCCTGAGACAGCCACAATTTTCAGCTTGTTTGCTCTTGAACTATCTTCATACCCAGAATTTGTTGTGCTAGGCCCAAGTCCTTCATATCAAATGACTTGGACAAATCTCCCTTCAACTTTGCGATCAGCCCCTTATTTTTTTCCTACAATTAACATGTCATCCAAAAACAACAACAAAATTATAAAGTTATTGTCAGAAAATCTTTTAAAGTATACACATAGATCAAAATATGTCTTTGTGTAAGTTTGACTTTTCATGAATGAGTCAAACTTCTTATACCACTACCTTGGTACCTGCTTCAACCCATAAAGACTCTTATTCAGTTTGCATACCATGTGTTTCCTTTTAGCTACTTCAAATCTTTTTGGCTGCTCCATATAGATCTCGTCTTCCAAATCTCCCTGAAGAAATGCAATTTTCACGTCAAACTGCTCTATTTCAAGATCTAGGCTGGCTGCTAAGCTCAAGATTGTTCGAATAGAAGTCATTTTTACAACAGGTGAGAAAATTTTGTCAAAATCAATACCTTTCTTCTGCTCGAAGCCTTTTACCACCAATCGAGCTATGTATCTGACCAGCTTTCCATTTTTGTCTTTCTTGAGTTTAAAGACCCATTTGCATTTGAGTGGTCTTTTATTCTTTGGAAGTTCAACCAGCTTGTACGTGCTATTTTTCTGTAGAGATTCCATCTCTTCTTGCGTGGCTTTCATCCATTGGTTCTTCTGGATGGGACAGTACCTCCTTAAGACTTTCTGGCTCCCCTTCATCACTAATGATGACATACTCTGTGGAAGGGTACCTACATGACTCTAACCTTGGCCTCTTTTATCTCCTTAGAGGTTGAGGTTGTTCTTCTTCCTGAGTGGGGTGCTCCACTTGCTTGACACGATTGTCAAGTTGCTCCTCCTGCTCAATAATCTCATTAGGTTGATTCCCCTGCTCAGCAACCTCGTCGGTCCTACTTTTTGCACTTGTGAGATTGTTAGAAGTAGAAGGGATAGTAACAAGGTTAGGAATTATACCATTCTTCTCCTTCTCTAGCATATCATCAGCAGTTCCAACTTCACTTTCTCGAAAGACTACATCTCTGCTTCTGATGACCTTCTTCTTTACAGGATCCCACAATCTGTATCCGAACTCTTCATCTCCATATCCGATGAATATGCAGGGAACAGATCTAACATGCAGCTTTGTTCTCTGCTCCTGTGGTACATCTGCAAAAGCTCTGCAACCGAACACCTTCAGATGTGAGTAGGACACATCCTTGTTGGTCCAAACTCTCTCTGGGATGTCAAAGGCCAACGGAACTGATGGACTCCTATTAATCAGGTAACAGGCTGTCTGAACTGCTTCACCCTGGAATGACATAGGCAATTTATCCATTTTGAGCATGCTTCTCACCTTCTCCACAATGGTGCGGTTCATCCTTTCGCATACGCCATTGTGTTGTGGGGTTCCAGAAACTGTCTTTTAATGTCTGATCCCATGGCTCGAATAGTACTCTTCAAATTCCCTTGAAGTGTACTCAGCTCCATTGTAACTTAGGAGATGCTTTAGCTTTTGGCTTGTCTCTCTTTCCACCTAAGCGTGAAACTTCTAGAAAACTTGAAACACCTGATCTTTGGTTTTCAAAATATAAACCCATAATTTTCGTAAAGCATCATCAATAAAAGTTACAAAATATTGGTTACCGCCCATCGATTCAATTTTCATTGGACCAAAAATATTAGAATATACTAAATCAAGCATATTTAATTTTCTTTCAGACGATGTCTGAAATGAGACTCTATGTTGCTTACCAAATAAATAAAAGTCACAAGGTTTTACCGTTGTACCTTTGGCATATGAAATGAGCCATTTCCTAGTAAGAATCTGCAATCCCTTCTCGCTCATATGACCCATTCTTTTGCGCCACAAATCTACAGAAATCTCATCCTGTACAACGTGCCACGAGCAACTCCCTTTGCAATCACCAACGATCCCTTGGTGATTCTCCACTTTTGATTTGCAAAATAGTTCACGTATCCATCTCGGTCTAAAGCAATTTCCGAGATCAAGTTCATCTGCAAATCAGGTACATATCGCACATCCTTTAGGACCAATGTGCATCCGACATTTGTCTTGATACATATGTCACCGATCCCCGCAATCTTTTAGTAACTTGTGTTACCCATTCTCACAGTGCCGAAATCACCTGCTACATATCTAAAAAAAAGATCTCTTACCGATGTGGCATGGTAAGATGCTGCTGTATCAACCACCCATTCCGACTCTAGACCTGACAAGTGCTTGCATTACTCATTCTCATTTATAAAGAGGACAACATTATCATTCTTTTGCACCATGACGGCTGTGTTGTCATCATTCTTCTGCTCATTGCTTTCACCTTTGCCCTTCCTTGGATTTGGGCAATCTCTTTTGAAGTGACCTCGTTAATGACAATTGTAGCAATTTATGGCTCTTGATTTGGATCGGTTCTTAGACTTCCCACGAGCTCCGGATCTACTATAGTTGCTCAAACTCCTTTGATAACTCCTGCCTCTACCTTTTGTGATGAGAGCTTGTCCTTGATTTTCAGCCATCTTTCTCATCTTCTCATTGAGTAGAAGAGCCGATGTGACATCTTTCAACCTAATGGTAGTCTTACCATGCAGGATGGTTGTTGCCAAATTATCGTACGAAGATAGAAACGAGTTCAACAGCAAGATGGCTTTATCTTCTTCCTCGATTTTCACTCAGAGATTGGCGAACTGTGTGATTAGTCCGTTAAGCACATTTAAATGTGACAAAAAATTCATACCTTCACCCATGTGTAGGGCGTATAGCTGCTTCTTCAAGTACAATTTATTTGTTAGCGTTTTGGACATGTATAGGCTTTCCAACCTTGTCCAAATGCCATGTGCGGTGTCTTCATCAATGATGTTATTTACCACATCATCTGACAACCTGATTGCACTAGCAGCCCTTTCATCCAAGTCAGCCCAATCCTCAACTTTCATGGTATCAGGCTTTTTGGCATCAGCATCTAGTACCTTGTGCAATCCTTGTTGAATGAGTAGATCTCTCATCCTTCTTTGCCATGTTGAGAAACCGCTATCTCCGTTAAATTTTGCTACCTCGAATTTTACTCCGGATGTTTTTATTTATCACCGAGTTTAGTACTACCAACAGTGAATAGTATTTTCTGAACGAGCAGAACTTGTGCTCTGATACCAGTTGTTGGGAATAAACCCCCTACAGAATAATATTCACAGTAATAAAAGTGAAATAATAACGTAGCACCGAGATACGGTAATTAACAAGAATAAAAAAAGTGACAACGACATCAAGATTTTTATGTGGAAAACCCTTTTTAATAAGGGAAAAAACTACGGCCCCGAGACGAGCAACTGATATCACTATAGCAAGGAATTTTACACTTTGTAGGTCCGAGTAAAATACTCCAAAGATCACTACAACACTCAAAAGAAATAACTCTCTTTTGATATTCCCACCTCACTACAATATCGCTCACTCTCTATTTTTCTCACAGACTATTTTCTAATACCTTGTGTGTAAAACCTCACCTTTCTTTCTCTCTTTGTTGGTGTGTAGAAATGAGAGTTAAAGCTCTCCTTTTATAGCCTAAGCCTCACTCTCTACAACATATTATATTTGATAATTTGCACATAATTTTCCTTCTTTTTCTTTAATGTTGACAATTCAACAAAGTTGGCTACAAAACTAAAGAAATTCAACAAAGTTAACTACCAAATCAAAGAAATTTTCCTTAAACACATACTTATTATTTTAACTTTTGAATGAGATAGACCGATCAATAACAAGATTACCATATAAATTTTACAATCTGATAGTCTGGCATGGTGGAGCAATTTTCGTAATGGTCAGATGACTCATCATGTACTAATGGTTTCAATTCGCTGTTGCATCTAATTATCTAGATATGCTAGCTACGGACAAATTATCTCAATTTCGGGTTTTCTTTTTTGCTTGAAAATTAAGGTCAAAGGCGAAAGAAAAACTCAATGACTCAATATATGAACTCTATATATTTGTCCAAAAAATGAAGAAATAAATTTTAAAAATTAGTTTAAAATATCAATTTTAAACTAAATTAGTGCTCTTGTGTAATAGGAAAGGAACGTTAAGCATTAATGAGAAGACTATAGTTGATTACACAAGGGATTTTCTTGTTCATGATAGGAGTTAGGAATAGGATTCAGATTAAGGGAAGCCGTGTACTTACGAAGAAATTTAAAAATAACTAGATTTACAAGTAATAATTGAAAATAGCCATAGTTCTAAAAGTAATCAAAATTTAGTCACTTTTCAAAAATATTCCAGCATAATATACTAGAGTTCCAGCATAATACATTAGAGTTCCAGTATAATATACTGGTCCAGCATAATTTGCTGGAAGTTCATACACATGTGCTCCAATCTCCAGTATATTATGCTGGAACTTTCCGTATGTTGGAGTTCCAGCATAATATGCTGGAAGTTCATACACAGGTGCACCAATCTCCAGTATATTATGTTAGAACTTTCCGTGTTACAACACAATAATGGCTATTTTTTAATGACTTTGCAAATGCTAGCTATTTTTTAATTACCAATCCAAAAACTGGCTAGCCCGTACTATTTTCACCGTGTACTTATGCATGGAAGATTGTTGGCCTTTATTTGGATTGTTGGCAAAAAATAATTATATCTGCTATCCAAATATATAAGAAATACACATTAATTATGTATAAAATATGTATATTATATATTAGTATACAAAAAATATATATTTATCGGCAATTACTTTTTGTGGGTGGGTATACATTGTTGATTTCTATGGGGGCTTAGCGGTCTTATTTGAGTGGGACAGTATATTATTTGTCTTTGTGTACGGGTAAAATCGGCGGCAGAAGTTTTCCCTGATTCCCCGATTCCCCGATAAGGGAACAAGAGAGAAGCACGATCTGATGCAACTACAAGCAAGGCCGAAGGACCATTCGTATCGTAACTCAGGAGGAGTGAACGATGTATCCGGGGTCGGGCACAGAAAAATAACGAACCCCAACCAAGTAAAGTTTTGAGACCACGGGAAAAGGAGGAACGATTAGGCATGACAAGTAGGGAGGCGTAATATTCGCCCTCAACTGAATATTACAGCGTGAATCCCGTCAAATATCAATGGCGGATCGGCATTTACCGGAATAAGAAGATTTTTACCTTATTTAGACTTATATTATGACTAAAATTCTCCTACTATACGAAAAGGAAAATTTCTTTTATTTTTGACACACTATTGACACGCAAATCAAAGCAATAAAAGTTCATTTTTGTCTTCTAGCTATTATTCAAAGTGTTCTTCTATTATTTTCTTCTTTAATCGCAACCAAGCTTATATCGAGGGTCCGATCGAGACCGGATTTCAGTGTTCAACTAAGATCAGGCTTGATCATGACATCACAATTGGTTTGATCATTCAGTTTTTCCTCAACTTAATTACTTGCTATTTTTAGATCATTCGTATTGAATTAAACTGCATATCCTTTAAACCGCGTACAAATTTAATTGTTACTCAATTTTAAGTGTATACAGTTTGGCGCCCACCGTTGGACTAAGGATAATAGTGGTGATTTGATACGAATCTCCATAACACATCTTGTCCTATGCTTGGATGTCAAATTCTCATTTTACCCACTTGGACGTTGACGCTGAGTCAGGTCATCACGGCGAGAACAATAACGTGATACCAAGCAATGATGTGCCCCCTGTTGACCCCAATTGTGTCCCAGTCGCCGATCCGGTCGATGCTAACTCACAAGTTGTCATTAACATCAATCTATCGACCGATTCCGAAAATAGTGTTTGCGTAGTACCCCGACCAGTGACTCGAGAGGCGCCCGAAGCTGAAGGTGATGGGGTGAGCCTGCAATTGATTTTTGAAATGTTGCAGCCTCAGCAAGCGGCGATAGCGCAGTTACAGAACCAGAGGCATGCCCCTAATAGGGTTGAGCTCGAGCATTCCCGGGAAATACTCTCAGGGATGAATAAGTTGCCGTAGAATCGGGTGAATTCGGGCCCGGAAAAACTTCCGAGGCGATGAAGATGCTCGAAACATTGACAAAATGGCTGGAGTCTGGCGAGAAAAAGATAGAGGCCAATGACAAGAAGGTGAAAACGTACAACTCCAGGGTCGACGCAATTCCGGGGGCACCCTTGAAGGGATCGGACTCCAAAAAGTTCATTTAAAAGCCTTTGCCCACGAGCGCATCACCGAAGCCGATCCTGAAGAGGTTTTGAATGCCCGACATTCCCAAGTATAATGGGACTATGGATCCATATGAGCATGTAACCTCTTATACATGCACAATCAAAGGGAATGGCCTGGAAGACAACGGAATTGAGTCGGGTTTGCTTAAAATTTTTGGGGAAACCTTGTGCAAGGAAGCAATGATATGGTATCACAACTTGCCTCCGAATTCTATTGACTCATTTTCTATGCTTGCAGATGCTTTTGTAAAGGACCATTCGGCGCCATTAAGGTCGATACAAGGAAGTCAGACCTTTTCAAGGTCAAGTTGAGGGATAACGAGATGCTTAGGGAGTTCGTGTCGAGGTTCCAGATGGAACAAATGGATCTTCCCCCGGTCACGAATGATTGAGCCGTTCAGGCATTCACTCAAGGGCTCAACCCCCGAAGTTCCGTGGCTTCTCAGCAGCTAAAGCAAAACTTGGTGGAGTACCTGGCGGTCACCTGGGTCGACGTCCACAACAGGTGTCAATCAAAGTTCTGAGTCGAGAACGACTAACTCGGGGCTCCTTCGGGGTCTGTTTACCCCATCTGAATCGATGATAGGTCTAAGAGAATCATCGATCAAGAGCTAAGGCTGGTCCGAGATCGATACCAGCCATATGGCACGGATCAGAGGGGAAACGGATCCGGGTGTCAGCCGACAAGGAACGACAAGAGAAATGATCGAGGACCGAGCAGCCGGGGCCTGATGACCAAGAGCGGGTTTGACAGGCTGCTCGGGAGTAGGGAAGCAGCGAGATTATCGAAATATAATTTTAACGTGGACACTGCAAGTATAGTGTCGGCCATAGGACGCATCAAAGAGACTAAGTGGCCAAGACCATTGGTGCATAAATACCACGGTACTCACAGTCATAGGACCGAAGATTGTCGACATCTAAAAGGAGAAGTAGCTGGATCGTTCAACAATGGGCACCTTCGAGAATTTCTAAGCGAGCGGGCCAAAAACCACTTCAGAAACAGGGACGCCAACAAACAGGTCGAACAAGAGGAGCCCCAGCACGTAATCAACATGATAATTGGGGGATTTGATGTCCCCCAAGGGCCAATGATAAAACACACCTAAGTGTCTATCACGAGAGAAAAAATGCACTTAGGAATATGTCCCGAAAAAGCCAACTCGTCCAGGGATGAAGATGCCGAGGGCATCGTCCAGCCTCACAACGATGCACTGGTAATATCCTTACTTGTTAATGAATCTTAGGTTAAACGTGTGTTGATTGATCCAGGTAGCTCGACCAACATCATCAGATTGAGGGTCATAGAACAAACTGGGTTGCAGGATCAAAGCGTACCAGCGGTCTGGGTATTGAATTGATTCAATATGGCATGTGAGACCACGAAGGGTAAGATAACTTTACTGGTAAAATCTATCGGGACCACCCAAGAAACGAAGTTCTACGTGATCGAAGGGGATATGAGGTACAATGCCTTGTTCAGAAAGCCATGGGTTCACAACATGAGAAAGGTGCCTTTGACCTTACATCAGGCACGGAAATTTCCCACTCCGGGAGGAACAGACGGCTACAAAGGAAATTTTTGTTGTCGACGAAGTACGGTGCTTGCGATTTCAACATCAAAAGGTAGGGAACCGACCAAAGAGAGGGAAACTAAATAGCAATCAATGATACCAGCCTCAATCGAGCCAAAAAAACAGAAAGAGCACAGAGCAGACGAGGAGGATGATTACAGCGCCCCGAGATCTTTCATAGTTCCCGATGACACTAACTCCACCAGATTGACGATCGAGGAGTTGGAGCAGGTTATATGGATCGAGCACCTATTGGATCGAAAGGTATACATGGGCACGAGATTAACCCCCGAGATCAAATACGCAGGTAACACCTCACAAATTGAGCTTGGATCCAAAGTTCAATCCGGTTAAGCAGAAGAGTAGACCATAGTCCGAGATCAAATACACATTATCAAGGATGAGGTATCTAAACTTTTGAAAATATGTTTCATCCAGGAAGTTAAATACCCGGATTAGTTATCTAACTTAGTAGTCGTGCCTAAAAAAGGAAATAAACTCAAGATGTGTGTCGATTATAAGGATCTAAACAAGGCGTGTTTGAAGGACTCTTTCCCTTTGCCTAACATCAATCAAATAATCGACGTGACTACCGGACACAAGATACTGAGTTTTCTCGATGCTTATTCCGGGTAAAAACAAATTTGGATGGACCTGGGCGATCAAGAAAAGCTTCTTTTATAACAAAATTCGGCACCTAATGTCACAATGTAATGTCGTTCGGACTAAAGAACGCCGGTGCCACATATCAACGCCTAGTTAACCGAATGTTCAAATAACAAATAAGGAAATAAATGGATGTTTATATTGATGATATGTTGGTTAAGTCCCTGTGAGTAGAGGACCATTCGAAACATTTGCAGGGAACCGTCGACATATTGGGAAAGTACAAAATGAAGCTAAACCCAGAGAAAAATGCATTCGAGGTCAGCTCGGGCAAGTTTCTCAAGTTCATGGTATCTAACCAGGGAATAGAGATCAACCCAGACAAAATAAAGTCCATAGGAGACATCACCATAGTCGACAACGTTAAGGCAGTATAAAGGCTAATCGGGCGGATAGTCGTGTTAGGCCGGTTTATTCAAGATCGTCGTATAAGAGCCATCGGTTTTTCTAACTATTGAGAAAGAAGAAAAACTTCTCTTGGACTCCGGAATACCAACAATCTTTAGAAGAAATCAAGCGTTACCTATCGAGCCCTCCCTTGCTGCACACTCCGAAGGCAGACGAATAGTTATACCTCTACTTGGTGGTTTCCGAGGTGGCGGTAAGTGGTGTCCTGGTCCGGGAAGAAGAAGGTACACAGTTTCCTATTTATTATGTTAGTAGAACCCTAGGCAATGCCGAAACAAGGTATCCTCACTTAAAATTAGCGCTCGCCTTACTAAACGCTTCTAGAAAATTAAAAGCGTACTTTCAATGCCACCCCATATGTGTTGTAACCTCTTTCCTGCTGAGGAATATCATGCATAAGCCCGAGCTCTCTGGCTGGTTTGCCAAATAGGCCATAGAAATTAGCGGGTACTACATCGACTACAAACCCCGGACCATCATAAAATCTCAGATTTTGGCGGACTTTGTAGCCGACGTTAAGCCGACCTTGGTACCTGAGGTCAGGAAGGAATTACTACACACTTCGAGAATTAGCTGGGGTATCTGGACCCTATTCACGGATGGTGCCTCTAACTTGAAGGGGTCCGGGCTCGGTATCGTATTTAAACCACCTACGAGTAACATTGACTAACAATAAAGCCGAGTATGAAGTTATGATTACAGGTCTAGAACAGGCTAAAAGCCTAGGGGCCGAGGTGATCGAGGCCAAATGTGACTCCCTCCTTGTCGTAAATCACATCAATGGGACATTCGAAGTAAAAAGGAATCGATGAGGAGGTACTTGGATAATTTGCAGGTGACCTTACACTAATTCAAGGAATGGACTCTACAACACGTACCTCGGGATCAAAATAGTGAGGCCGACGCACTGGCCAACTTGGGGTCGTCTGTTCACTCCGATGAATTTGACTCGGGGGCAGTGATACAACTGATAAACTTGGTGGTAGAAGAAGGTCACGCCGAGGTAAACTGGACAAGCTTGACTTAGGATTGGAGAAACAAATACATAGACTACCTGAGGACAGGAAAATTGCCATTAGATCCCAAGGAGTTGAGACCCCGCACACCAAAGCTATCAGGTTCAGCTTGGCCGAGGGAAAATTGTTCAGAAGATCCTTTTTCGGCCCACTAGCTAGGTGCTTGGGTCCGGGAGAGACCGAATTCGCTATGAGAGAGGTCCACGAAGGCACTTGTGGGAACCACTCGGGGGCAGAATCCGTGGTTTGGAAGTTAATCAAAGTCGGTTACTACTGGAACGAGATGGAGAAAGATGCAAAAGACTTCGTACGAAAATGCAACGAGTGTCAAAGCCACGCCCCAATGATTTATCAACTGGGAGATATGTTTCACTCGGTCCTATCGCCATGGCCATTTATGAAATGGGGTATGGACATCGTCGGTCCCCTACCATGGGCGCCCGGTAAAGCCCTATACATACAACTAATGACCGATTATTTCTCCAAGTGGGTCAAAGCTCAAACGCTCGAGAAGGTTTGGGAGAAAGAGGTCATCAACTTCATCTGGGATCACATAATATGTCGATTTGGGATATCAGCCAAGATTGTTTGTGACAACGGAAAGCAATTCGTCGGCAATAAGGTAAGTAAGTTTTTCGAAGACCACAAAATCAAAAAGATATTATCAACACCTTACCACCTAGTGGGAACGGACAAGCAGAGTCAACGAACAAAACTATACTCCAAAACTTGAAAAAGAGACTGACTGATTCGAAGGTAAAAAGGAAAGAAATCTTGCCCGAAATCTTGTGGGCATACCGAACGACTCCGAATTCAAGTACCGGTGCAACCCTATTCTCTCTAGTCTACGATACGGAAGCCTTAATCCCGGTCAAGGTGGGGGAACCGAGCCTCAAGTTCCAGTATGCTACTGAAATGTCAAACGGCGACGCCATGACCACGAGTTTGGACTTATTGGAGAAAGGCAAAAAGCCGCCCTGGTCCGGTTGGCTGCCCAAAAGTAGTGAGTAGGGAGGTAATACAACCGAAAGGCTAACCTTCCATATTTCCAAGTCAGGGAATTGGTGTTAAGGAAAGTAATGCTACACACCAAGGACCCAAACGACGAAAACTAGGCCCGATCTAGGAAGATCCGTATAGAGTTGCTGGAATAATCGGGAAAGGTTCGTATAAACTCGAGTCTGGAAATGGTGTATAACTACCGAACAACTAGAATGCGGCTCGCTTAAAGCGGTACTACCACTAAGGTACAAATACAATTCCCTTTGAAATTCGTTATGCTATGGACTAACTTATGCAAGTACTTGAAGGGAAAATTCGATAATTAGGTCTGAAAGCACGTGTTATACTCTTTTCCCCTTGAACTGGTTTTCCGAAGTGGGTTTTACGGCAAGATTTTTAACGAGGCATAGTAAAACGTGCTACCTTAGTTTCAAAGGTCGGCTTAAAGCGGGAGCTGCTGATCACCTATTCTGAACCAACATTATTCAAGCCCTCACAAGTTCGGTCTCAAATACTGGGGGGCCATTACCCCCTAAGTTTGGATCCTTATAAGGTGTTATTATTTGATATTAAAAGTCGAGGCTTGATGATTAATATTCTTTATAAGGGTCAAATGGTCAAACGAATCGTACCCATGTAGTTCATTCTTTCCATAGCAAAAAGCTTATGCGCCTCCGATTATGTATTCTAAAATACCGTCGTGTATGACTAAATCACTCAAGCATCTTAAAGGTCTTTGTATTTTATCAAATTTCAAAGCCTAAACAACTTGGAGTTATTATCCAAACCAGGCCTTATTCAGGCTTTCGGAGAACAGGTACTCTAGATTATGTCCAATTCTATGCAAAGGCATTAATGACGACCTTCAAATAAAAAGTTGCAAACAGATACTGAAAAATAAAAGACACAGTGTTGCTGAAAGGAAAATTTTATATATTCTAGAAATATTTACAAAGGCACGATAAACAGCCTCAAAATAAAAAAACATACAAAAAACAAAAAAGAGAAGCTAAGGCATCTCCGCCTAATCTTCACCAGAGCCTAATTCAGAACTGGAACCTTTAGGCTCATATAGCTCTTTTGCCTCGGCCTCATGCCTCCTAGCCTCTTCAATCTTGGCTGACAGACCAAACCCCCGGGCATAAATCTCCTCGAGGGTCTCCCTCCGGGACAGCCACTTTATAGACTCAGCCTTTGTTATTAAGCGGGCTTCGGCTATTTCCACATCAGTTTTGTATTGGGCTAGCATCTCCTCGACCTCGAAGGAATCGAACAAGGCTTCCTCTAACTTGGAATTCAGTGCAGTATATTCCCAGTTAAGGTCGTCCCATTCTGAGAAGGTTGAATCCAGTTGTGCCCGAAGCTCGTCATTTAGCCGAGAACACTTGTCGGCCTTATCCTTCGCCACCTAGAGCTGGTCCTTCACCGACGCCAACTCATCTTTTTTAGCCTCCTTTTCCGAGGCCAGAAGGTCCATCCTGCTCCGTAGTGTCTCGACTGAAGTTTTGAGCTCATTCATCTCGGCTCGGAGCTGGTAAATCAGATCTATCTTCTCTTGAACCTACGCGGTTGTGTCGTTAGTCACTATGCATAACCTCTCATTTTCAATCTCAAATATCCTTACCTTCTCGACCAGTTCAACGTGCTCCCGTTTCATGGCAAAGCCTCCCTTTGAGCTTTTTCCAGCTCAGCTTAAAGAATGGGGAGATCCGTGAGGGCCTCGTCCTTTTGTTCACTGAGAACCCGGTACATGTCCTTCTGCCGGACTTGCTCCTTGAGCTCGGTAAGATCAAGAGGATACGCTGAAGTTAAATAAGATGCACAAACGACACAAGGGAAGGGAAATTTACCCGGTTCAGTGCCTGTTATGCCTCAACTTGAAGAGGGTCGGTGTGCTCACCTCGTTCATCTTCACCTAGTCCTCTTTGATCACCAGGCAGTAAAGATAACTGGCCACGCCCACCGCAGCGGAGAGCACCTGGATGTCCGCAGGGATGGTAAAAATGATCGTTTTTTTACGGTCGGTATCAATGCTTGGAGCAGGGAATTGCTTCACTTGCTTCAGCTCGAGCTCGGCTTGCCTGCTCTCGGCTACACGTCCTTTTTCGGGATCTCCAGATGACCAAACCCGAAGTAATCATCCAACGTGCCTATGTCCACACCATCAAAGAACATGTTGAGGGCCTCGTGTGCGGTCCGTGCCGTCTCATTTGGCTTCTCTTTGACGGACTGAGCCTCGCTGAATAGGGACTCTGTATGGTGCGGCAATTCCACGATGTCAATGACATCAACAGCTTCCCTCGGAACAGGTGTAGCTTCTCGAGAGAGCGTAGCTTCTAGTTCTCTTTCTGGCTCCCGAGTTAAGGAGGGGTCGGCCTCTCGGTCACTTCCCCTGGTTGCTGCCCGCTCTTCTTCATCGATGTCGGCCCATGGGCAGAAAACTCTAGGTCATCATCTTTAGGGTAATGCTTGAGCCGGTAGAGGGAGTCAAAGTCCAATACCTAGGCTCGGGTACTTTTTTATTGCTCTTTTGAGCCCCAAACCGCCACCCACTTATTCTTGGCTTCGGCGTCCGTGGAACCCGAAGACTTCCTCTTTTTTCTCTTCTTCTCTTCTTTCCTCGCAACAGCCTCAGGCTGTCCCAAAACAGAGGGTATATCGAGTGTGGATGAGGCCTCATCCTCGTCCAATTCAGAGCTCAGTGGTCTTGGGCAAACCTATGATAGGAGGGAGGGATTTAAAGAAAATCATCTGAATATATGAATAAATTTGATCGGGAAAATCACTTACCATGTGAACGGGCCTCCCACTTGATATCTGCGTACATATTCCCTCGACCCACTCTTTGAAGCGAGGAACTGCGTTACGGACTCGGGAAACCGCTACACGATGGTAGAACCAAGCAATGAATAAGAAGAACAAAAAATCCAAAATAAATTCTAAGTACTAAAAAGTAAGGATTTACGGGCTAAATCCACTTTTTAGGGAATGGTGGAACTCGGAGGGAATCAGATCCTCGGTTTTCACCCGAAGAATCTTACCTGCCAGCCTCGATCCCTATCCTCTTCGATGCTCGAGAATTGAGCTTTCCTCTCCGGACGAGCGAGCTTGATTAGTCCCCTTCGAAAGATTCAGGGATAGTAGAGATGAAGCTGATGGTCGAGGGTAAATGTAACGACCCAACCGGTCGTTTTGAACATTTATGCTCCTTTAAACTATTTGAAGTCTTGAGTAGCTTCATATGATGTATTATGACATGTGTGAATCATCGGTTTTAGTTTTCAGGTGTTTCGGAATTTGTTCAGAAGGATGAAGTTCATGTTTGAAGCTTTAAGTTGGAAAAGTTGACCAAGTTTGAACTATTAGTATTCGACCTCATATCAGAGTTTTGATGATTCTGTTAGGTCCATATGGTGATTTTGGACTTGGGCGTATGCCCGGAATTTCATTTGGATATTTCTAGAAGGTTTCGAAGGTTTGTAAAATTCATAAGTTAGACCGGAAGTTGACTTTGGTGATATTGGATTCAAATTGTGGTTCCGAAAATTTCAGTAGCTTCATTACATCATTTATGACTTGTATGCAAAATTTGAGCTCGTTCCGAGTTGAATTGTTATGGTTTGGCACGAGTTTTGAAAATCGAAAGATTCAAAAATTTCTAAGTTTGAATTTGTGGTACGATTCATCGTTTCAATTTTGTTCGATGTGATTTGAGGCCTCGAGTAAGTTTGTATTATGTTATGGGACTTGTTGGTATATTCGGACGGGGTCCCGAGGGGCTCGGGTAAGTTTTGGACGAGGTTCGGATAAGTTTTGGACTAAGTTGAATTTTGGCTGGGCTGCTAGTTCTGGTGTTCCGCACCTGCGACTAGTATTGCCCAGGTGTGATGGTCGCAAAAGCGAGCCAATTGAGCGTAGAAGTGAAAATGCACTGCTGAGCAGGAGTCCACAAATGCGGAGTAATTTGCGCAGAAGCGCAACCGCAGATGCGGTTCTGGGCATAGAAGCGACCACTACTAGGTCGAGGTTGTCTCGCAGATGCGGGCCTTTTCCGCAGAAGCGACGGTTGTAGATACGACCTACTTTCCACAAATGCGGAAACGCTGGGCAGAAATGCCTTATATTCGAGGGGTTCAACATTTTTACCCATTTTCAGATTTTGGGGCTCGGTTTGTGTAACTTTAGAGAGGAATTTCACCACACGACTTGGGGTAAACACTCTTAACTCACTTGTGATTATATTTCATGGATTAATCTTCATTTTGGCGTATGATATTGAATTTTCAAAAGAAATCAAAGGAAAATTCTATAATTCCACAAAACGAATTTTCAACTTTTGAATACCTATTCGGAGTCAGATTTGAATGAAATTAGTATGGTTGGACTCATAATTGAATGGGTTGTTGGATTTTCTGAGTTTCATTGGGTTCTAAGACGTGGGCCCCAGTGTCGGCTTTTCGAGTGGAGTTGAGAATTTTT
The DNA here is from genome assembly GCA_002018475.1 of Nicotiana obtusifolia. Taxonomy (NCBI): domain Eukaryota; kingdom Viridiplantae; phylum Streptophyta; class Magnoliopsida; order Solanales; family Solanaceae; genus Nicotiana; species Nicotiana obtusifolia. The sequence continues at coordinate 102,851 of MCJB01004836.1, forward strand.
ATAAATTATTAAATTGTAAGCATTGGAGTGTATTTTAATTAATTTGCACGTTGTTTGACTAGTTTCAAACCGTTTAACTTGGAATTGAGAAGATAGGAAGGCGTTCAGAGGTTGATAGGTGTAGAGTGGAATCTGGAGCATTGTTTGCCTTGTTCGGTATTGGATTCGGCTGGTTCGAGGTAAGTACATTTTTAAACTTGGACCTGAGATTATGAACCCTGAATATACGTGCTGAGTGACGGGCCTGTGGGTGTGCACCCTAGAAATTATGGCGTAATTGATTACGTGAAATTTTGTAGTCAAATAATCTTGGCATTATCCATGTATTTTTATGTGTTAAATAAAATGAGCTGAGAATCATGTTAAATGTCATGCTGAGGCTATATGCCGGCATTATTGAAACCCACAGAGGTTGTATTGCTGTTGAATGATTTGTTTTAAATTGTAATTTCATACTCAGTCATGTTCATTCATTTCATATCATATCTCAGTCTTTGTTGCTATTTATTGATACATCATATCATCATTTTTGGGTTGATTTCATTACATTGTGTGCTTGAGAGACTGGAGAGATTGATGATTAAGTTGGGGCCTGAGGGCCGGATTGTGAGTGATATTTAGGGGATCGAGCTGCACGCCGCAGCAGGCCATTTTCGCTTTATATATGTTGTTATTATATGGATCAGGTTGCACGCCGCAACAGGCCTTCTAGGCTTTATTATTAGAGGATCGGGTTGCACACCGCAGCAGGCCAAATTGCCTTATATTAGCGCTTGGGTAGGATCCGCCCCTCCGGAGTCTGACATACCAGCAGTGAGCGTAGGCATGATGACATATAAATATATACATGCTTTGGTGAGGGGTTTATGAGCCAGGCACCCATACAGTGCTGAGTGATTTTGTGTGTGTGTGTGTGTGTGTGTGTGTGCATGTGTGTGTGTGTGATAAAGTGGCCATTTGAGGTAGACAGCTAGAGTATATCGAGGGCGAGAGTTCCTGGGAATATCATCGTGAAATCATTTATATGACATGCATACTTGTCATGTAGGCATAAAGATACATTTTTCCTCATGCTATGCGGTATTATGACATTCATGGTCTGACATGTACGTTGACATGTAGGCATAGAGATGTACTTTCCTCATGCCATTTGATAATGAAATTCTTTATTGTGGAAGAAAGTCTTTTGGGGAAAAATCACAGTTTTCAAATTTACTCATATTTTGGTGATTTGGTGAAAAGAACTGAGTTTTACTGTCATCTTTGAAAAATAATGTCTATTTTTCCGGAAATTCTGAACGAACAGAGCATTATATCTTGAGTTATTACTTGTATTGTTTTATTTATGTTATTATAATCTGTTTCCTGACTGTTGATGATGGACTCTGACTTTTGGCCAAGCTCGTCACTACTTTCAACCTAATGTTAGGTTTGTTGGTCGGTTGTACTCATACTACACTTCTGCACTTTCCGTGCAGATTTCTGATGCTGATGTTGCTATGTATGGGGGGAGCTGGCATGAAAGATGTACCTGCGATCCGGTCATAGCTGCTTCTTGTTCATGGTAGCTTTAGAATTTTTAATCTGTTCATGTGTATTTCAAACAGATGTTGTATTTTATTTCATACCAACTTTGTAAATACTAAATCTTAGAAGCTCATGATTTGTACTACCAGTCCTTGGGAAATGTGTTAAAGTCGGTTATTTCGTCACTTATTCTATTAGTAAATTTCATTTGAATTGGATTTTCGTAAATTGGCTTACCTAACGGGTTGGGTTAGGTATCATCACGACTAGTTAGATTTGGGTCGTGATAGTAAATCGGGGTGCTTTGGTGTTATTAACAAAATGGCGGAGGAGGATCACGATCCTCCAGAAGTACGGATGAATCTACCTAAGGCAGACCTCGTACCTTCTGCATAAGGCGAGAATTATGGGTCCATGGGGGCAAGTGAGAAGGGCTATGTGTAAATACTTAGGTACCCCTCCACATGTGTGGTGATGTCCTTATCAGGACCGAGGACGACACTTCCTTGCCCTCTCACTTGCAGTCCTCCTGGACCGTAGGGAGCGTATCCTTGGTAATGGATCATATGTACCTCCGTACCTCCTCGCCTCGATCCTATTGACGGAAGGCTTTTTCAACCTTGAAGTCATTTTCAATAGAGCAGCCTCTAGGGATAAAGTTCTTTAGGGGATGTTCCGGGACCACTTCAAGTACGGCCACCTCAGCATCTGTTATCGGGTTAGAAGTTGAAGGGACGATGTGTTGAGGCACAGATTTCGAAGTCTTTGCCATCGATTTATGGGAAAAATGAAGATTTGAAAGAGGGGATGAAGATTTGAAGATGAAGATGAAGTTTTGAAGGTCAAACTTGAAGGTTTGAAGATGGAGTATGAAATTTTGTAAAGAAGAAGATGAATATATGAAGGTATACAGAACAATGTATGAAGATTTGAAGAGGTTAAGAACAAGTAAAAAGTTTGGGGGTAAATTAAGGAGCTCTAGCATCAGAAAGTAAAAAAGGAAAAAAAGGGACCAAAACTTTTATAGAGAAGGGGTAATCAATGCGTGACGTTTCGCATTTGGGGACAGTCAACCGGCGGCTGACATGTGTCCGAAGTCAGAATGGAGCGACTGATTGGACGTTTCACTAACTCGTCAACTCGGTTATAGCGTACGAAAAAAGGAACGGGGGTCAATTAATCACTTCCCCTCGCTTCGATAAATCTTCTCTCCGAAAAGCGAGGGGTAATTTTTCCCCGATAATGAAACAAGAGGGAAGCACTGTTCGACACAACTACAAGCAAGGCCGATGGACCCTTCGTGTCAGAAACCGGGAGGAGTCAACGATGTATCTAGGATTGGGAACGGCAAAGTAATGGATTTGGACCAAGTAAAGTTTTGAGACCACAGGAAAAGGAGGAATGGTTAGGCATGACAAGTAGGGAGCCGTAATGTTCGCCTTCAACCGGATATTACAACAAGAATCCCGTCCGATATCAATTGCGGATCGGCATTTACCGGAAAAAGAAGATTTTTACTTTATTTAGACTTGTATTAGGACTGAAATTCCCCTACTATATAAAGTGGAGCGTTTCTTTTATTTTTGACACGCTGTTGACACGCAAATTAAAGCAATAAAAGTTCATTTTTGTCTTCTAGCTATTATTCAAAGAATTCTTCATTTATTCTGTTCTTTAATCGCAACCGAGCTTATATCGAGGATCCAATCGAGACCGGATTTCAGTGTTCAACTTAAAATCAGGCTTGATCATCACATCACAATTGGTTTGATCGTTCATTTTTTTCTTAACTTAATTACTTGTTGTTCTTAGATCAGTCGTATTGAATTAAACCGCATATCCTTTAAACTGCGTACAAATTTAATTGTTACTCAATTTTAAGGATAAACAGACTCTTTATCTACTTTAACTACTTGTATTAGAAACGTGTTTTACATATATAGTTCAAGTGATTTTTGCAGGAATATACACATCAAGTGAGAGTCACAGAAGAAGTTGAGAGAAACTGAGAGCTTCAAGTCTTGATAGTTCTAAAGAGTTTCAAGAGTGTGTGACAAGTCAAGCTGGATACATGTTCCCGGCAATTGTGTTTCACTATTTTGATTCGTTAGAATACAACCTTAGTTCATTATATTAGCCTATTGAGTTGTAACCAAATCTGCTTACTTAGAGTCATTCATAGGTTACTTTTACTTTGCGAATGACTGGCTTCAAGTCGGATAAGGCTTAACGGGGTGCACGAGTGATTGTTGGAGTCGGGGCTTAGAATTAAATTTTAGGTTACAAAAGTTGTAATCTGAATATCGATTTATTATTTTAGTAAAGTTGGATTAAATCCGACGAGAATAGATCGTGGATGTTACATCTTTAAGATGGGTGATTTTTCACAAAAAAAATCTCGTGTTCTTTACTTTATTTCACACTTTATTAACTTTATAAGAAACACATAAAGAACCACATTTATACAACTGTATTAGGTCGGATACAATCGAGTGGAGTCGGGCCCGGGCGTAATATGAGGACGGGCTGCCTCGGTCCGAAATCAGTAAATCGGGTACGGAGGCTGGATCAGCCGAAACGGGGCTACCGATATCGACCGATTAGGGCACATCTCGTAACAAAGGATCAGTTTTGAACCGGATATTTCGCGGATTCCTGATATCTCACCAGGAGTAAATATCTCAACTGTTATGGACGTTGAGGTGCCATTTTAGGATATTTCGTCCCGTAATCAAAGAGATTTACCTTGTAAGTAGACTTTTACCATGTTTAGGGCTCTTTTATCTACCTATAAGAAGGGCATTCGACCTTCATTGGAGAAAATAAGAAAAACTGAGAAGAAATACTAAAATTACTACTGTTCACTACTATTGTGCATCGTTACTGTTCATTATCACTGTTCATCAAGCTTTGTCTATTTTTCATATTTCGTCGCCAGCTATTCAATCTCTGTGGTTTGATATTTCCTTTTGTCTATTATCTTTCAATTATCTACATTATACTTTACATTGTATCAAATTGATTCACGGATCCTTAGCACTACGAACAAATTTAATTGTTACTCGGATTTGAGGGTAAACAGTTTGGCGCCCACCGTGGGGCTAAGGATATTAGCGAATTTTTGATACAATTCTTTTTTCATGCACTACTTTACGCTTGCTCTTTGCAGAATCTTCTGTTTTACAGGTTATAGCCTAATCATGTTTCACTCACTTCCCGTCAACAACGAATCCAACCACCAAAGCGAAAACAACGCTATGCCCAGAAACGAGGTCCCAATCGACACCAACTCCCAAATGGCAGTCGATACCGATCAAGCCCCCAGCGCATCGCATAGTGTTCGGGGGGAGAACCACTCGGGTATGCAGCAAAGTGGGGGAGATGATATTAGCGTCAAAGTAATATTTGATATGCTACTAGCCCAGCAAGCGGCGATAACCCAATTACAAAGCCGTATTCAGAACCCGGGCGGAGCCGAAGCCGTTCCTCCTCAAGTGGTAGCCGAACAAAACGAGTGGGTCACGCCACAACTAGAAGATAACACCTCAGGAATCAACTCCGGGATATTCAAGATGCTCGAGGAGTTGACTAAGAGGGTCGAGACAGGAGAAAAAAGGATCGAAGCTAACGACAAGAAAGTCGAGACATATAATTCAAGGGTAGACCAAATACCTGGAGCACCTCCTGTGTTGAAAGGTTTGGACGCAAAAAAGTTTGAGAAAAAACCTTTCCCGTCCAGTGCCGCTCCAAAGCCGATTCCGAAGAAGTTCCGCATGCCCGAAATTCCTAAATATAACGGAACTTCGGATCCAAATGAGCACGTAACAGCTTACACATGTGCTATAAAGGGGAACGACCTCGAGGACGACGAAATCGAGTCCGTCCTCCTGAAGAAATTTGGAGAAACCCTTTCTAAAGGGGCAATGACGTGGTATCACAATTTACCACCAAATTCCATCGACTCCTTCGCCATGCTCGCTGATACCTTCGTCAAGGCCCATGCAGGTGCTATCAAGGTCGAGACGAGGAAATCGGACTTGTTCAAAGTCAGACAACGAGACAGCGAAACATTAAGAGAGTTCATATCTCGATTCCAAATGAAGCGGATGGACCTATCACCGGTCACAGACGACTGGGCCGTGCAAGCCTTTACTCAAGGGCTCAATACCAGCAGTTTTGCGGCATCTCGACAACTTAAACAGAGCTTGATGGAGTACCCGGCCGTTACCTAGGCAGACATCCATAACCGATATCAGTCGAAGATCAGAATAGAAGATGACCAAGTCGGGGTTGCATCGAGCTCCTCTTATACGGTTAAAGCTTTTGATCGACCTCGAAGGGAGAACTTTCGAGAACCAAGGTCGAACCGAGACAGGCACCGGCCATACCCAGAAGATCGAAGGATTGTACCGAGGGGACATAACATCCCGAGACAAGAAAACAGGTACGACACCAATCAAAGGAACAGGAGGCCGTTGCCAAAAGGCAACTTCGAGAAAGCCAGTGATCGCCAAGAAGCACCCCGATTGTCTGAATATAATTTTAATGTCGACTCGGTAACCCTCGTTTCAGAAATTGGTCGCATCAAGGACACCAGATGGCCAAGGCCATTACAAACAGACCCCGCCAAAAGAGAC
>MCJB01004842.1:0-13576 GCA_002018475.1 Nicotiana obtusifolia
AGTTGGATGATAATTTGACCTATGAGGTGGAGCCAGTGGCGATTTTGGATCGTCAGGTTCGGAAGTTGAGGTCCAAGGAGATAGCTTCAGTGAAAGTTCAATGGAGAGGTTGGACCGTGGAGGAGGCTACCTGGGAAACCGAGCGGGAGATGCGGAGCAGATACCCTCACCTATTTGAGACTTCAGGTATGTTTCTTGACTCGTTCGAGGACGAACGTTTGTTTAAGTGGGGGAGAATGTGACGACCCAACTAGTCTTCTCGTGAGTTACCACTCCGTTCTCCCCATTTCTGCTTTATTATGCTTCGCTATCCGTATTTTATGTAATCACGTTGAATGGTTTGCGTTCGGAGTAGATTTGGTAAGAAATGAGACACTTAGTCTCTTTCAAGAAGGTTTAAGTTGTAAAAAGTCAACCGGATGTTGACTTATGAGTTAGAGGGCGCGGATGTGAATTCCGACGATTCGATTAGTTTTGGGAGATGATTTATGACTCAGGAGTGTGATCGGAATTGATTTTGGAGGTCTCGTGTAGAATTAGGCTTGAATTGGTGGAGTTAGTATTTTGGCGATTTCCGGTTGTTAGGCGAGATTTTGATCCGAGGGTCGCAATGGAATTCTGAGAGTTGCTATAGCTTCGTATGGTGATTTCGGACTTAGGCGTATGTCCGGATTTAAAATTGGAAGTCCGTAGGACAATTCAACGCATTTTGGCGAATGTTGGAAAATAGAAGATTTTTGGAATGTTTGACCGAGGGGTTGACTTTTTGATATCGGGGTAGGAATCCAGTTTTGAAAAAGTTCATAGGTCCGTTATGTCATTTATGACTTGTGTGCAAAATTTGAGGTCAATCGGACTCGATTTGATAGATTTTGGCATCGAATGTAGAAGTTGGAATTTATTAGTTTCATTAGGCTTGAATTGGGGTATGATTCGTGTTTTTAGCATTGTTGGATGTGATTTAAGGCCTCGACTAAGTCCGCAATATGTTTTAGGACTTTTTGGTATATCCGGACGGGATCCCGAATGGCTCGGGTGAGTTTTGGGTGGTTAAACGGACTATTTCATCTTTGGAAAAATATGAAAAAAATTGCAGAAAATTTGCAGAAAAACTGGTGCGTGTAATCCAGTTTGGAAGCTCATATCTTGCAATCTATAAGGTATCAGAAAATTTGCAAAGCATGAAAGTTGTAGCCATTTAAATCTAGTTTCTAGAATGATAAACCATTAATCATTTGGAAATATATACAGAAAGTTATGATAGTTTAAAGTTGAGTGGTACTGCTGTTGTTTTCCAGGCAGTAAGCATGGCAGAAATTTCTGCTGCACAGGACCGACTTTGGAAGTTTATATCTCATAATTTGTAAGGAATTTGGAGATGATCCAAAAATAAAAGTTGTAGACCTTGTATTCTAGTTTCCAGAAAGTTAAACCATTCATGATTTGGATATTCTATGAGAACTTGATGATTGATCGAAGTTGGCAGGTGGAGCAGTTTTGACAGAATTTCTTGATGCACTTTAGAAGCTCATATCTCGGAATATATAAAGAGTTATGTTGGAAAAGCCAACTGGATGTTGACTTATGAGTTAGAGGGCTCGGATGTGAGTTCCGATGGCTTGGTTAGCTTCGGGAGGTGATTTATGACTTAGGAGTGTGATCGGAATTAGCTTTGGAGGTCCCGTGTAGAATTAGGCTTGAATTGGTGGAGTTAGTATTTTGGCGATTTTCGGTTGTTAGGCAAGATTTTGATCCGAGGGTCGGAATGGAATTCAGAGAGTTGCTATAGCTTCGTATGGTGATTTCGGACTTAGGCGTATGTCCGAACTTAAAATTGGAAGTCCGTAGGACAATCCAACGCATTTTGGCGAATGTTGGAAAATAGTAGATTTTTGGAAAGTTTGACCGAGGGGTTGACTTTTTGATATCGGGGTCGGAATCCAGTTCTGAAAAAGTTCATAGGTCCGTTATGTCATTTATGACTTGTGTGCAAAATTTGAGATCAATCGGACTCGATTTGATAGGTTTCGGCATCGAATGTAGAAGTTGGAATTTATTAGTTTCATTAGGCTTGAATTGGGGTATGATTCGTGTTTTTAGCATTGTTGGATGTGATTTAAGGCCTCGACTAAGTTCGTAATATGTTTTAGAACTTGTTGGTATATCCGGACGGGATCCCGAATGGCTCGGGTGAGTTTTGGGTGGTTAAACGGACTATTTCATCTTTGGAAAAGATGAAAAAATCTGCAGAAAATTGCAGAAAATTGCAGAAATAACTAATGCATGTAGTCCCGTTTGGAAGCTCATATCTTGCAATCTATAAGGAATCAGAAAAATTACAAAACATAAAAGTTGTAGTCCTTCGAATCTAGTTTCCAGAAGCATTCATCATTTGGACATATATACATAAAGTTACGATAGATCGAAGTTGGCTGGTGGAGCAGTTTTGACAGAACTTCTCAATGTACTTTAGAAACTCATATATCGGAATATATAAAGAGTTATGTAGTGTACAACCTGTCAAATGAAAGATCATCGAGTCTAGTTTCTAAATATTTAAACCGTTGCTCATTCGGATATTTCCACAAGGAGTTATGAGCGTTTTAATAGAAGGTTTACAGCAAGGGAAAAAATGATAAGAGGATGTACAACCTGCACAACGCAAGGTACAACTCCATGAAGCCTGGGCAGAATGTTTTAAGCCCTATTTTGTCCGATTTTGGGTATAGTTTCACCCATAATTGTTCATTTTTGGAGGTTCTTGAAAGAAATTAACGAAGGATTCAAGGAGAATCGATTGGAGGTAAGAATTTTGGACCTAAAACTCGTTTATATTGTGAAATCCACCTAGAAAATCATTGAAGTCTTGCTAAAAATGGAAGAAATAGGGCTTGGGATTATAAAATTTTAATTGGGTATTTAGAGGACCATTTGGGGCCGGATTTGAGAACTTTTGATATGTACGAACTCGTGTGGAGATAAGGAACCCGTTGATGTGAAAATTTTTGAACTTCGAGAAGTGGGCCCGGGGCTCGGGTTTTCTAATTTCGGGATTTCTTGGTATTTTTGATTGTTTTTGCTTGGGCTTTGTTCCCTCAACATATTGTGACGTATTTGTTCTGAATTTGGATAGATTCGACGCACGTGAAGGACAATTTGAAGGGCAAAGGCATCGTGGGCTAAGGATTTAGCCGGTTTGAGGTGAGTAATGATCTTAAATGATGTTCTGAGGGTTTGAAACCCCGGATTTGCACATCGTAGAGCTATATTGAATTGAGACTCGCGCTCGATGATGAGCGTGGGGTCGTTTACTACTGGGGATTTTGACTTGGTCCGACCCGATTGATGATTTTACTATGCAATTGATTGAAACTTACGTGTTATCATCATGATTTGGGCTGATTGCCATATTTGGGCTTCTTGCCAGTAATATAAACCCTTCAGGGGTATTATTTTGGCTTCTTGCCGGTTATGTGAACCCTTCAGGGGAATTATTTGGGCTTCGTACCGGTTATGTGCTTCAGGGGTAATTTATCACTGTTTTCTAACTGATTTGATTCATTTTTTAAACTCAGTTTTGAAATTTAAATGACTTTTCAAATGATATAAATGGATCGGGTGGCACGCCGCCACGGGAATATGATAAATTGGATCGGGCGACACACCGTCACGGAATATAAATTGGATCGGGTGGCACGCCGCCATGGAATATAAATTGGATCGGGTGGCACGCCGCCACGAGATGTAATGTGCATGGATCGGGTGACACGCCATCACGAGATATTGCGCTACTGAATCCCCCACAGTAAGCGCCGGGTACCCAGGGAACGGGTGGCACGCCGCCACGATAGCCATGACTAGCATTGCATTGCATTGCATTTTTGGTTGTGTTGGTGTTGTTTCCGTTTACTTCATGTTATCTATTTGAGATGTTACATGTTATTACTGTTCCATCGTGGATTTCTCTAAGTCTTATGTGTTTCTTACTTTCAGTCATTATTTATATGAATTTCTCACTGAGTTGGAAGTACTCACATTACTCCCTGCACCATGTGTGCAGATTCAGGCGTTATCGGTTCCGCTCCGAGACATTGATTACTACTGTCAAAGCGGCGATTCAGAGACTACGAGGTAGCTGTTGGCGTCCGCAGCCCCGTATCTCTTTTATCTTGTTATTTCCAGTATCTTCGAACAATTGTGCCAAGATATTGTATTAGTAATCTTATTATTAGGATTTTCATTAGTTGCTCATGACTTTGTGACACCCCGGTTCGGGCTGTAGTCGGGATGGTTCACTGTATTTTGTCACAAATTGCTGTTATTAAACCGTACTTATATTATTTTTGTATTGCTTAACTGTCTGAATGAAGTTTAGTTGAATTGGCTGGCCTTGTCTTCATGAGAGGCGTCATCACGATCATGGTTGGAATTTTGAGTCGTGACATTTTGATACTAGTTTCTTCGATATCCATGTTCGATAAGAATATCTATGTTGAATACTATACCTGTCAAATAATGACTTAGAAGAAATTTCTAATTTTTCTAAAAAAGCTATTCTTGATCCTAATCACGATTTGGTTTTAGGAATGATGCAAATAGTTACTTCACATAGATGGTTTGTTAAGTGTACTATTTTAATTGATAACAATTTCTCGATCACCGAAACTGCTCTTATTGATAGTGGTGCGGATATTAGTTGTATTCAAGAAGGAATAATTCCTTCTAGATATTTTCAAAAAACCTCGCACAAGGTTAATTCTGCATCTGGTGATAGAATGAAAATTGAGTATAAATTGCCAAATGCCTATGTTTGCAAACAAAAGATGTGTATACCTCATTTCTTTATCTTGGTAAAAGATAAAATGTTTCCTCCTATTATACTAGGAACGCCTTTTATTCAAGCAATTTACCCCTTTACTCATGTAGATAGTAACGGGTTTGATGCTACATATATGGGAAATAAAATTTCATTTCAGTTTATAACTGAACCTCTTGCTCGTAATATTAACTCATTAATTGATAGAAAATTTTTTCATATGAATTCTCTACAACATGAAATATATAGCATGTCTATAGAGGATATTTTGAAAACTGCAAAAGTTCAAGAAAAGGTTAAACTTATTTCTGAACAATTTGCAATCTCTATTTGTGCTGATCATCCTAGTGCTTTTTGGAATAGAAAAAAGCATGTTGTTTCTCTTCCATATGAAGAAACTTTTTCAGAGGAAAATATTCCTACTAAATCTCGCCCCTGCCAGATGAATTCCAAACTGGTAGAATTTTGCAAAAAGGAAATTGATACACTTTTGCAAAAGAATTTGATTAATCTTTCTAAATCTCCATGGTTGCACTGCTTTTTATGTCAATAATGCTGCAGAAAAAGAACGTGGAATACCAAGGTTAGTTATTAATTATAAACCTTTAAATAAATTTTAAAGTGGATCAGATATCCGATCCCAAATAAAAAGGATTTACTTTCAAGATTATATGATGCTAACATCTTTTCAAAATTTGATTTAAAATTCGGATATTGGCAGATTCAGTTATTTAAAGAGCATACTCATAGAACTGCTTTTAATGTTCCATTTGGACAATATTAATGGAATGTTATGCCATTTGGTTTAAAGAATGCTCCTTCTGAATTTCAGAAAATTATGAATGATATTTTTAATCCTTATTTAGATTTTATTATTGTCTATATTGATGACATTCTTGTATATTCTAAAACGTTAGAATTGCATTACAAGCATCTTGATATTTTCAAGAAAATTGTTATACAAAATGGTTTAGTTATATCTAAACCAAAAATGAGTTTAGTTCAAATCAATATTAGATTTCTTGGACATTATATTTGTTAGGGAAAGATAACTCTCATTCAACGTGCAATAGAATTTGCCTCTAAATTTTCTGATATTATTACTGATAGAACTCAATTACAGAGATTCTTAGGAAGTTTAAATTATATTTCTCCTTTTATAAAAGATTTGTCTAAGGACTTGGCACCTCTCTATGAAAGGCTCAAAAAGGATTATAAATCACCCTGGACTGAGAGCACACTAATATAGTTAAATCTATTAAAAAGAAAGTTATTTCTTTACCCTGTTTAACTCTTGCTAATCTTTTATGGCAAAAGATTATAGAAACAGATACTTCCGATATTGGATTTGGAGGTATTCTGAAACAGGTAAATCCGAATGATAAGAAAGAATATCTTATCAGATATTATTCTGGAAAGTGGACTGAGGCCCAAAAGAAATATGCAACCGTAGCCCATGAAATGCCTGCTATTGTTAAATGTGTTATTAAATTTCAGGATGATTTATATAATCAAAAGTTCTTAATAAGAACAGATGCTCAAGCTGTTAAATTTATGTTCAATAAAGATTTTAAGCATGATGCTTCTAAATTAATTTTTGCAAGATGGCAAGCCCAATTGGCTCCGTTTGACTTTGATATTGAATATAAAAAAGGAATTGATAATTCCTTACCGGACTTTCTCACTTGAGAATATTTACATGAATCTTGACCAATTTTATTTATGCAGGATGAGGCCAGTATGGCCCTCACAGTCTTCCTCTAATAAAGGAAGAGGAAGAGGAAGAAATCAAAATCAAAGCCGAAATACCGGCCAAGGAAGTAGTTATACAACTTCCAGAAATAACCCAGTTATAAGAATGGGTAATAGAACTCTTGTGAATGAAAATATTTCTCAAATAGGAGCATCATCCTCCAGAGCATCATCATCTGGATCAATTAATTTGGAAGATATTCTAAAAGATAGTCCTTTATATGAGACTTTACAGCAGTATATACAACTGCAAAATCAGTCCAACTTGCAAAGTGATACATATGCAAGTGCTGCTATGAAAAGTTCTTATGATAGCAAGAACTATGAAAAATTGCCAAAAAAGGAAGTTATACTTCTTATTGAAGATTCTGACATTGATAGAAAGTCAGAGCCATGGGAATTACTTCAGAGATATCTCTCTGACAACTTATATTTTCCAGGGCAGTCATATAAGACTCGTTCTTATTATGAGAAGATATTGAAAGAAACTNACTGGCAGATTCAATTGTTCAAAGAGCATACTTATAGAACATGGATATAATGTTCCGTTTGGACAATACGAATGGAATGTTATGCTGTTTGGTTTAAAAAATGCTCCTTCTGAATTCCAGAAAATTATGAATGATATATTTAATCCTTATTTGGATTTTATTATTGTCTATATTGACGACATTCTTGTTTATTCTAAAACATTAGAATTGCATTACAAGCATCTTGATATTTTCAAAAAAATTATTATACAAAATGGTTTGGTTATATCTAAACCAAAAATGAGTTTATTTCAAACCAATATTAGATTTCTTGGACATTATATTTGTCAGGGAAAAATAACTCCCATTCAGCGTGCCATTGAATTTGCTTCTAAATTTCCTGATGTAATCACTGATAGAACTCAATTACAGAGATTTTTAGGAAGTTTAAATTATATTTCTCCTTTTATACAAGACTTGTCTAAAGATTTGGCACCTCTTTATGAAAGATTGAAAAAGGGTTATAAATTGCCTTGGACTGATATGCATACCAATATTGTTAGACTTATTAAAAAGAAAGTCAGTTCTTTACCTTGTCTAACTCTTGCCAATCCTTTATGGCAAAAAATTATTGAAACGGATGCTTCTGATATTGGATTCAGAGGAATCCTCAAGCAGGTAAATCCGAATGATAAGAAAGAATATCTTATCAGATATTATTCTAGAAAGTGGACTGAGGCCCAAAAGAAATATGCAACCGTAGCCCATGAAATGCTTGCTATTGTTAAATGTGTTATTAAATTTCAGGATGATTTATATAATCAAAAGTTCTTAATAAGAACAGATGCTCAAGCTGTTAAATTTATGTTCAATAAAGATTTTAAGCATGATGCTTCTAAATTAATTTTTGCAAGATGGCAAGCCCAATTGGCTCCGTTTGACTTTGATATTGAATATAAAAAAGGAATTGATAATTCCTTGCCAGATTTCCTTACTAGAGAACATTTAAATGGAACCTGACCAATTTTATTTAAATTGCAGGATGAGGCCAGTATGGCCACCCCAGTCTTCCTCTAATAGAGGAAGAGGAAAAAATCAGAACCGATATACCGGTCAAGGAAGTAGTTATACAACTTCCAGAAATAACCCAGTTATAAGAATGGGTAATAGAACTCTTATAAATGAGAGTATTTCTCAAAATAATGAAGCATCATCCTCCGGATCTATCAATTTGGGAAATATCCCAAGAGACAGCCCTTTATATGAGGCATTACAACAATATATGCAAAGTCAATCATCAGGCCTGCAAAGTGATACATACGCAAGTATTTCTATGGCACGTTCTCATGATATAAAGAATTATGAAAAATTGCCAAAACAAGAAGTTATGCTTCTTGTTGAAGATACTGACATTGATAGAAAGTCAGAACCATGGGAATTGATTCAGAGATATTTCTCTGAGAATTTATATTTTCAGGTCAGTCATACAAGACCCGTATCTATTACGAAAATATATTAAAGAGTACTGACAGTGCAGAAATAACTCACTTCAGAGATGCCAGAAACGAGCAAGTTATAAACTTCTCAAAATTTATTATTAAGAGGATTATATCCGCCGAGGAATGGGGCCTTTCTACTATGAGAGAAAGACAAGTTACTCTTGATAGTGGAGTAAAAGTGAATTGCACTTACTGGGATTATATCCAGGCATTTAGTTCTACTTTTTATTATAACAATGCTAAGCACAAACACACTTGGTTTATAAAAGTGTGTCAAAAGAATTTTTCTAAATCTATTCCTAATTGGTTTTTAAATTGGTGGACTTACCATGGACCTACAGTTGCAATATTGCCTACCCAACTCAAGGAATTATACGACAAATGGGTAGAAGTATCCCCTGATCTGGACTCATTATATAAAAAAGATCATGTAAATTGGCCCGAAAGAATTGGGCAAATATACTTTTTCCTGGAATTTTCTATTCCTTGGATACATAAGTGGATTCCAGAGTTCGGATATACAGATGAACATATTCCATGTATATACAGAACTTATTACAACAATTTCTGGGAAAAGATGTTAAAGCAGAACCCAGAAACCAAGCAGTTATGGGGACAAGAGACTATTGATAATCTAGTCCAAAGTATCAAGGAATATTCTTCCCAACCAAAGACTGTAAAAATTGACGACAGTCCTCTAAAGCACATTGCTAGAAAAATCTTATATCAACCAGGTGATACAGACGCAAAAATAGAAGCTTACTTACAAGAAGTAAGACAAAGCCTGATTGAACAAATTTCAGAAAGATCAGAAAAATCTGATATATCTATGAAAAGCAATACGAGTCAATCTTTATATGAAGATTCTCAACCAGATGAAGAAATTGATACAGACAAGATGTTAGAAGAAGCTGAAAAATTAATTCAGCAAGGAAAAGAAGACAAAGATGACGAAGATTTCGTCAAAAGGATGCTAATATTGAAGGGAAAAATGACAAAATAAGTTGATAAGACTCAATGGGGCTCATGACAGAAATAGCTGTCACTATGCATTAATAATGCACAAGTACTGTAGATAGATAGAATATTCTATATAAGGAGGCCTTTGCCCCGTTTGTAAGACAGAGTTCAAATTTTTTCTTTTAACTTTCTTTCTCTAAGCTTCTTAGCTCTGCCTTCTTTCTAAGTTTTATAATCTTTTGTAAGATTTTGAATATTGTATAAAAGAAGAAGAAAACAGTCCATCTTAGGCACAAGGGCGGTGTTCAAGGTATTTTCTTTTCTTTTCTAAATTTATTTTTACTGTTCCGATGACCGTGCTTATAGCCGGCTAGATATCTATCTATGTTGAGTGCTATACTGTTTAAATATTCATAAAGATGAACTAGACTCTATTAAAATCATGGTTTAGTATTAAAATTGATGGCTTGGTTCTGAGATGGTGGTACAGTCATAATTAGGTACTATAGATCTTGGATTTGCCTTAGTGGCTGCGTACAGTTGCCCGATTGAGAAGCCCGTTATTGGTTGTTTTAAGGGCTGTTGCAATCCCGGGGAGCCGCTAAAAAGGTATCATGTACACATGGTCTCAAGATCCCGTAGTATTTAATTTATAGACAGGCCTCATGCTTAGGTAAAAAGATTACCATACAGCTATTAATTTTGATACTAAATTTTTACATAGTTCAAATAATAATTTCCCTTAATTTTGATTCTTGTTTGATAACAAGGATGCTCTCTTGATAAGGTCTTATCACCGTCGAGTGGACTACCGCCGGCACCGATCTACTGTTAAAAACAGTAGAAAAGAGGAATATGAGATGCCTCAACAATTAGATCTCCTTTATAAATGGACAATTCCTAGAATTCAACCTAAGGTTATATACCAGTTAGGTACTTTTGAAAAATTAGGTTTAAAACAAGTAGTTAAGACTACTGAAGAGACTATCACTGTAGATAGTGATCATGCTACGTTCAGATTATTATCTGAAAATGATTTGGCTCCTTATTGGGAATCTCATAGATTTTTACATATTGGATTAATACAAGTTGCTTTTAAGCCACTTACATTAAGAGGATTACCAGAGAGTTTTATTGCAACTCTCAGAGATGGCAGAAATCAAAACTGGAAAAAATCCCTAATTGGGACTGTTCAAACCAGTTTGGCCTATGGCCCAGTTTATTTTAATGCTTATCCAAATTTGCAGATTTCTTTAAGTGATGAAAATTTTTTAAATGCTTTAATATTAAGCATTAAATTACATGGTTACGATTATATGCCAGGTACAGAGGTTATATGTATTTGTTATAGAATTTATTTTAAACCTCTATATACTTTAAATCCTATGTGTAAAATTATGGATTTTAAAAATGAAACTATTTTAATAGAGACTAATTTTGGTAAATCTAAAGTAGTTACCAGAAGACCTATTAAATGGGATGAAATTGATTTCCCTAAAGAATGGGTCATAGAGGAAGCAATAGCTCCTCGAGGAAATGTTAACAGTGAAATCACAGATGTAGAACAATTTTGTGATGGAACTGTTAAGATCAGGTTCAGTGAACCAGATCAGATTGATAATATTAGTTATTCTTCTAGATTAACTAGATCTAATTCTTCTTATATTTCTCCTATTGATTATAAAGTAGAATTTCGTTCAAGAGCTTCTACTTCACAGATTAGAGAAAATAATAAAATTGATATAATAAAAGTTAGCACAGATAATATTGCTAGTGCGGTAGATCCAGACCCAACCGAATCGGAAATGGATTTTTCAAATGGTTTAACATGAATAGTGAAAACCAAATAGATTTTAGTCCGGGTTCACCGGCAAGAAAGTTAATACAAGCTGAGTTTAAAAAACCCAGATGGGAACTTTTTGGAAAATGGTTTTTTGATAGTTTTGATGAAAAACTAATAAAGTTTTTTCAAGATGATTTTTATAATGATATTAGTAGGCATAACAAATTGATAGCTTTTGTGCCATGGTTTATGTCTAAATATGTTGATGGTTATGTTGAACGAGATTATAAGCTCAGTAATGGTGAAATTACTAAGTCGGTATTTCCTCCTCAAACATCTTTTCAAATGGGGAAAAAAGACAAAGTAATTTATTATACTACTTTTTCTAAATTGATTGATGAAAGTACTGGTTCTATTACTGCTAGAAATTTGAATACTATGTTGACTCAGATTAATTATACTAATATTTATGTTAGTATTTTGGGTGAACAAGTTGCTTCTATTAGTGATAGATTGGACAAGATTATAGCAGAAGTCCAAAAAATCAACAAAAAGGATACTACAAAAGGTAAGGAGTAAATAGCTACTGCTAGTATCCAACCTCCTCCAGAGGTAAAAGACTTAAAATTGAAAAGTCTTGATGAATTTGAAAAACTTCTTAATAAGAAGTTTGATGGATTTAAGATTAGTCCATTAAATCTAGAAAATCTTTCTGATGAAGAAAGAAGAGAAAAACTTTCTGGTGAGATTAATAAAATCTCAGAAAAATTTGCCAGAAAGCCAACCCAAAGAATGATTTATTATCATAGACCGACCCCTCAGGATGTTTTATTTGAAGAACATGATAGTTATTTTTCACAAAGTTATAGTGGTACGAAAATCTATCAATGGAACATAGATGGATTTACTGATAGGCAGATTTATATACAAATACATAGAATGCTTATGTATAGTACAATCTGCAAGGTTAATAATAACTCTGAGAGAAGTATAGCTGATATGATTATAGCTGGTTTCACTGGTCAACTGAAAGGCTGGTGGAATAATTATTTAACTGCTAGTCAAAGTGCTGATATCTTAGGAGCAGTTAAAATGGAAAATGGTCAAAATATACCAAATGTGGTATATTCTTTAGTTCTTAATATTATAGAACATTTTTCGGGAAGATGGTCAGATAATAGTGAGACCATTAGAACTATGCTTCAGAATCTTAGATGTCATACTCTTACTGAATTTAGATAGTATAAAGATGTTTTTCTTTCTAGAGTTATGGAATTATCTGAGTGTAATAGTTCTCATTGAAAATCTAAGTTTATAGACGGACTTCCCCCTCTTTTTGCTGAAAGAGTTAGGAAGCATCTTAGAGGTACTGCTATGAGTATAGATTATAATAACTATACTTATGGTAAGTTAATTAGTGTATGCACTCAGGAAGGTTTAGCCCTCTGTAATGAGATAAAGCTAAACCAGGAAATTAAGAAACACCGTCTAAATGAGAGACAACAATTAGGAGAATTTTGTGAGCAATTTTTCATTGATATTCCTAAAATTAGGAAACCTTATAAGAAAAAGAAGAAAGACCAAGAACTTTATAGGTATAAGAGAAAGAGAAAAGTTAATCCCGAAAAAAGAAGGGAAAAGACTGAGAAAAGGAGAAAGAGTTATAAGAAGAGAAAGGATTTTATTAAATTCACTAAGCCTAATGTCTGTTATAAGTGTGAAAAAGTAGGGCATTATGCTAAGGATTGTAAGGTTAAGGATAAGATTAAGAACCTTGACCTAGATGATAATATTAAGGAGTCGTTATATAAGATTTTATTAAATTCATCTTCAGAATGCAGTGACACAGAATCTTCAACTGATGAAGATTTGAAAGTGTTACAGGATGAAGAATATTATTCTTCTTCATCATCGGAATGTGAACCTTGTAAACAAGGACAGTGTTGTGATAACAACACAGAAGATGAATTTTATAATATCTATTCGCAGTTTAAGGATTTAGATATTAATGTCCTTACTAATGAAAGTCTATTAGATCTTTTAAAGGAGATTAAGGATCCTGAGTTAAGATCTCAAATTATAGACAAGGTTAATCCTTCAAAGGATAATAAAAGTTCTTCTAAAGTAGATGATATCTACTCTAGAGAAGGACATTATACTATGGCTGAGGTTAAGAGAATGTTAAGAGATAAATCTCAGACCATAGATAAACCTACTACGGTTCAAGATTTGAAAGATGAGATTAATAATCTCAAAAGTGAAGTTTCAAATCTTAAGGCTTCTAATGTAGCCTTAG
>MCJB01004846.1:0-12968 GCA_002018475.1 Nicotiana obtusifolia
ACTCCTTAGTTGATCTTATTTTAGACATAGGGTCTCTACTCCCAAGTCTCCTTTTTAAACATAGAGTCTCTACTCCCTAGTTGGTATTATTTTAGACTTAGGGTCTCCAATCCCTAGTCTTGTTTTCCAACATAGGATCTCCACTCCCTAGTTGATATTATTTTAGACATAGGGTCTACACTCTTTAGTTTTCTTTTCCAGCATAGGGTCTGCACTCCTTAGTTGTTGTTATTTTAGACATTGGGTCTTCACTCCTTTGTCTCTTTTTCCAACATAGGGCCATCACTCCCTACTTGATGTTATTTTAGACATAGGGTTTCCACTCCCTAATTTCCTTTTACAACATAGGGTCTCTACTCCCTATTTGAAATTATTTTAGACATAGGGTCCCCACTTCCTAGTCTCCTTTTGCTACATATGTTCTCTATTTTCTAGTAGATTTTATTTTACACATAGGGTCTCCAGTCCCTAGTCTCCTTTTCCAACACAGGGTCACTACTTCCATGTTGATGTTAATTTATACATAGGGTCTCCACTCCCTAGTCTATTTTTCCTACATAGGGTCTCCACTCCTTAATTTATTTTATTTTAGATTTAGGGTTTCCATTCCCTAGTTGATATTATTTTAGACATAGGGTCTCCACTCCCTAGTCTCCTTTTCCAACATAGGGTCTTCACTCCCTAGTTAATGTTATGTTAGACATAGCATCTCTAGTCCCTAGTTGATGTTATTTTAGACATAGGGTCTTCATTCCCTAGTCTCCTTTTCCAACATAGGGTCACTACTCCCTAGTTGATGTTGATTTTGACATAGGGTTCCACTCCCAGGTCTCTTTTTCCAACATACGGTCTCCACTCCCTTGTTGATTTTATTTTAGACATAGGGTCTCCAATCCCAAGTCTTGCTTTCCAACATAAGGTCTTCATTCCCTAGTTGATGTTATTTTAGACATAGGGTCTACACTCTTTAGTTTTCTTTTCCAACATAGGTTCTGCACTCCCTAGTTGTTGTTATTTTAGACATTGGGTCTTCACCCCTTTGTCTCTTTTTTCGAACATAGGGTCATCACTCTCTACTTGATGTTATTTTAGACATAGAGTCTCCACTCCTTAGTTGATTTAATTTTAGACATAGGGTCTCCACTCCCTAGTTTCCATTTACAACATAGGGTCTCTACACCCTAGTTGAAGTTATTTTAGACATAGGGTCTCCACTCCCTAGTCTCCTTTTGCTACATATGGTCTCCATTCTCTAGTTGATTTTATTTTACACATACGGTCTCCACTCCCTAGTCTCCTTTTCCAACACAGGGTCACTACTCCCTAGTTGATGTTAATTTAGACATAGGGTCTCCACTCCCAAATCCCTTTTTCCAACATAAGGTCTCCACTCACTAATTTATTTTATTTTGGACATAGGGTCTCCATCCCCTAGTTGATGTTATTTTAGACATAGGGTCTCCCCTCCCTATTCTCCTTTTGCAACATACGGTCTCCATTCCCTAGTTGATGTTATTTTAGACATAGGGTCTTTACTCCCTAGTCTGGTTTTCCAACATAGGGTCTCCACTCCCTAGTTGATGTTATATTAGACATAGGGTCTCCATTCCCTAGCTGATGTTAATTTAGACCTAGGGTCTCCACTCCCTAATCTCCTTTTGCAACATAAGGTCCCTATTCTCTAGTTGATGTTATCTTAGACATAGGTTTTGCACTCCCTAGTCTCCTTCTCCAACATAGGGTCACTACTCCCTAGTTGATGTTAATTTAGACATAGGGTCTCCACTTCCAGGTCTCTTTTTCCAACATAGGGTCTCCACTCCCTTATTGATTTTATTTAGACATATGGTCTCCACTCCCTAGTCTTGTTTTCCAACATAGGGTCTCCATTCCCTAGTTGATGTTATTTTAGACATAGGGTCTCCATTCCCTAGAATCCTATTCCAACATAGGGTCTCCACTCCCTAGTTGATGTTATTTTAGAAATAGGGTCTCCATTCCCTAGTCTCCTTCTCCAACATAGGGACTCTACTCCATAGTTGATGTTATTTTAGACATAGGGTCTCCACTCCCTAGTCTCCTTTTGCAACATACGGTCTCCATTCCGTAGTTGATGTTATTTTAGACATAGGGTCTCCACTCTCTAGTCTCCTTATCAAACATAGGGTCTACATTCCCTAGTTGATGTTATTTTAGACATAGGGTCTTCACTCCCTTGTTGATTTTATTTTAGACATTGTTCTCCACTCCCTAGTCTTGTTTTCCAACATATGGTCTCTACTACCTAGTTGATGTGATTTTAGACATAGGGTCTACATTCCCTAGTTGATGTTATTTTAGACATAGGGTCTTCACTCCCTTGTTGATTTTATTTTAGACATTGTTCTCCACTCCCTAGTCTTGTTTTCCAACATAGGGTCTCCACTACCTAGTTGATGTTATTTTAGACATAGAGTCTTCATTCCCTAGCTGATGTAAATTTAGACCTAGGGTCTCCCCTCCCTAATTTATTTTATTTTAGATATCGGGTCTCCACTCCCTAGTTGATGTTATTTTAGATATAGGGACACTACTCCCTAGTCTCCTTTTCCAGCATAGGGTCTTCACTCCCTAGTTAATGTTATGTTAGACATAGCGTCTCCAGTCCCTAGATGATGCTATTTTAGACATAGGGTCTCCACTCCCTAGTCTCCTTTTTATACATTGAGTCTCTACTCCCTAGTTGATGTAATTTTAGACAGAGGGTCTCCAATCCCAAGTCTTGTTTTCCAACATAAGGTATTCATTCCCTAGTTGATGTTATTTTAGACATAGGGTCTACACTCTTTAGTTTTCTTTTCCAACATAGGGTCTGCACTCCCTAGTTGTTGTTATTTTAGACATTGGGTCTTCACTCCTTTATCGCTTATTCCAACATAGGGGCATCACTCCCTACTTGATGTTATTTTAGACATAGAGTCACCACTCCTTAGTTGATTTAATTTTAGACGTAGGGTCTCCAATCCCTAGTTTTCATTTACAACATAGGGTCTCTACACCCTAGTTGATGTTATTTTAGACATAGGGTCTCCACTGCCTAGTCTCCTTTTGCTACATATGGTCTCCATTCTCTAGTTGATTTTATTTTACACATACGGTCTCCACTCCCTAGTCTCCTTTTCCAACAAAGGGTCACTACTACCTAGTTGATGTTAATTTAGACATAGGGTCTCCACTCCCAAGTCTCTTTTTCCAACATATGGTCTCCACTCCGAAATTTATTTTATTTTAGACATAGGGTCTCCACTCCCAAGTCTCTTTTTCCAACATATGGTCTCCACTCCGAAATTTATTTTATTTTAGACATAGGGTCTCCACCCCCTAGTTGATGTTATTTCTGACATAGGGTCTCCACTCCCTATTCTCCTTTTGCAGCATACGGTCTCCATTCCCTAGTTTATGTTATTTTCGACATAGGGTATTCACTCCCTGGTCTGGTTTTCCAACATAGGGTCTCCACTCCCTATTTGATGTTATATTAGACATTGGGTCTCCATTCTCTAGCTGATGTTAATTTAGACCTAGGGTCTCCACTCCCTAATCTCCTTTTGAAACATAAGGCCCCCATTCTCTAGTTGATGTTATTTTAGACAAAGGGTCTGCACTCCCTAGTCTACTTTTCCAACATAGGGTCACTACTCCCTAGTTGATGTTAATATTGACATAGGGTCTCCACTCCCAAGTCACCTTTTTAAACATAGAGTCTCTAATACCTAGTTGATGTTACTTTACACATAGGGTCTCCATTCCCTAGTCCAATGTTCCAACATACGGTCTCAACTCCCAAGTTGATGTTATTTTAGAAATAGGGTATCCATTCCCTAGTCTCCTTTTCCAACATAGGGACTCTACTCCATAGTTGATGTTATTTTAGATATAGGATCTCCACTCCCTAGTCTCCTTTTGCAACATACGGTCTCCATTCCCTAGTTCATGTTATTTTAGACATAGGGTCTCCACTCTCTAGTCTCCTTATCCAAAATAGGGTCTACATTCCCTAGTTGATGTTAATTTAGACATAATGTCTCCACTCCCTAGTCTCCTTTTTTGAACATAGGGTCTCCACTCCCATGTTGATGTTATTTTAGACATAGGGTCTCCACTCCCTAGTCTTGTTTTCCAGCATAGGGTCTCCACTCCCTAGTTGATGTTATTTTACATAGGATCTTCACTCCCTAGAGTCTTTTCCAACATAGGGTCTCTACTCCCTAGTTGATGTTATTATAGACATAGGGTCTACTCTCCTTAGTCTCTTTTCCCAACATAGTGTCTCCACACCCTGGTTGATGTTATTTAAGACATAGGGGCTTTACTCCTTAGTCTCCTCTTGCAACATATGGTCTCCATTCCCTACTTGATGTTAACTTAGACATAGGGTCTCCACTCTCTAGTCTTCTTTCCAGCGTAGGGTCTACACTCCCTAGTTGATGTTATTTTAGACATAAGGTCTCCACTCCCAAGTCTCCTTTTCCAACATAGAGTCTCCATTCCCTTGTTGATGTTATTTTAGACATAGGGTCTCTACTCCCTAGTCTTGTTTTCCAGCATAGGGTCTCCACTCACTAGTTGATGTTATTTAATACATAGGATCTTCACTCCCTAGTCTCTTTTCCAACATAGGGTCTCTACTCCCTAGTTGATGTTATTTTTAACATAGGGGCTCCTCTCCTTAGTCTTTTTTTCAAACATAGGGTCTTTATTCCCTAGTTGATGTTATTTTAGACATAGGGTCTACACTCCCTTGTCCTCTTTTCAAACATAGGGTCTCCAATCCCTATTTAATGTTATTTTAGACACAGGGTCTCCACTCCCTAGTCTCCTTTTCAAACATAGGGTCTCCACTCCCTTGTTGGTTTTATTTTAGAAATAGGGTCTCCACTCCCTAGTCTCGTTTTCCAGCATAGGGACTCTACTCCATAGTTGATGTTATTTTAGACATAGGGTCTCCACTCCCTAGTCTCCTTTTGCAACATACGGTCTTCATTCCCTAGTTGATGTTATTTTAGACATAGGGTCTCCACTGCCTAGTCCCCTTTTCCAACATAGGGTCTCCGCTCCCTTGTTGATGTTATTTTAGACATAGGGTCTCTACTCTCTAGTCTTGTTTTTTAGCATAGGGTCTCCACTCCCTAGTTGATGTTATTTAATACATAGGATCTTCACTCCCTAGTCTCTTTTCCAACATAGGGTCTTTACTCCCTAGTTAATGTTATTTTTGACATAGGGACTCCTCTCCTTAGTCTTTTTTCCAAATATTGGGTCTCAACACCCTAGTTGAAGTTATTTTAGACATAGGGTCTCAACTCCCTAGTCTCCTTTTGGTACATATGGTGTTCATCCTCTAGTTGATTTTATTTTACACATAGAGTCTCCACTCCTTAGTCTCCTTTTCCAACACAGGGTCACTACTCCCTATTTGATGTTAATTTAGACATAGGGTCTCCACTCCGAAGTCTCATTTTCCAACATAAGGTCTCCACTCCCTAATTTATTTTATATTAGACATAAGGACTCTACTCCATAGTTGTTGTTATTTTAGACATAGGGCCTCCACTCCCTAGTCTCCTTTTGCAACATAGGTACTCTACTCCATAGTTGATGTTATTTTAGACATAGGATCTCCACTCCCTAGTCTTCTTTTGCAACATACGGTCTCCATTCCCTAGTTGATGTTATTTTAGACATAGGGTCTCCACTCTCTAGTTTTCTTATCCAAAATAGGGTCTACATTCCCTAGTTGATGTTATTTTAGACATAAGGTCTCCACTCCCAAGTCTCCTTTTTGAACATAGGGTCTCCACTCCCATGTTGATGTTATTTTAGAGATAGGGTCTCCACTCCCTAGTCTTGTTTTCTAGCATAGGGTCTCCCCTCCCTTGTTGATGTTATTTTACATAGGATCTTCACTCCCTAGAGTCTTTTCCAACATAGGGTCTCTACTCCCTAGTTGATGTTACTATAGACATAGGGTCTACTCTCCTTAGTCTCTTTTCCCAACATAGTGTCTCCACACCCTGGTTGATGTTATTTAAGACATAGGGTATTTACTCCTTAGTCTCCTCTTGCAACATATGGTCTCCATTCCCTACTTGATGTTAACTTAGACATAGGGTCTCCACTCTCTAGTCTTCTTTCCAGCGTAGGGTCTACACTCCCTAGTTGATGTTATTTTAGACATAAGGTCTCCACTCCCATGTCTCCTTTTCCAACATAGAGTCTCCATTCCCTTGTTGATGTTATTTTAGACATAGGGTCTCTACTCCCTAGTCTTGTTTTCTAGCATAGGGTCTCCACTCCCTAGTTGATGTTATTTAATACATAGGATCTTCACTCCCTAGTCTATTTTCCAACATAGGGTCTCTACTCCCTAGTTGATGTTATTTTTGACATAGGGACTTCTCTCCTTAGTCTTTTTTTCAAACATAGGGTCTTCATTCCCTAGTTGATGTTATTTTAGACATAGGGTCTACAGTCCCTAGTCCTCTTTTCAAACATAGGGTCTCCAATCCCTAGTTAATGTTATTTTAGACATAGGGTCTCCACTCCCTAGTCTCCTTTTCCAACATAGGGTCTCCACTCCCTTGTTGATTTTATTTTAGAAATAGGGTCTCCACTCCCTCGTCTCCTTTTATAACATAGGGTCTCTACTCCCAAGTTGATGTTATTTTAGACATAGGGTCTCCACTCCCTAGTCTCCTTTTGCAACATACGGTCTCCATTCCCTAGTTGATGTTATTTTAGACATAGTGTCTCCACTCCCTAGTACCCTTTTCCAACATAGGGTCTCCGCTCCCTTGTTGATGTTATTTTAGACATAGGGTCTCTACTCTCTAGTCTTGTTTTCCAGCATAGGGTCTCCACTCCCTAGTTGATGTTATTTAATACATAGGATCTTCACTCCCTAGTCTCTTTTTACTCCCTAATTAATGTTATTTTTGACATAGGGTCTCCATCCTCTAGTTGATTTTATTTTACAGATAGAGTCTCCACTCATTAGTCTCCTTTTCCAACACAGGGTCACTACTCCCTAGTTGATGTTAATTTAAACATACGGTCTCCACTCCCAAGTCTCATTTTCCAACATAAGATCTCCACTCCCTAATTTATTTTATATTAGACATAAGGACTCTACTCCATAGTTGATGTTATTTTAGACATAGGGGCTCCACTCCCTAGTCTCCTTTTGCAACATACGGTCTCCATTTCCTAGTTGATGTTATTTTAGACATAGGGTCTCCACTCTCTAGTCTCCTTAACAAAAATAGGGTCTACATTCCCTAGTTGATGTTATTTTAGACATAGGGTCTCCACTCCCTAATCTCTTTTTCCAACATAGGGTATTCACTTCCTTGTTGATTTTATTCGACATTGGTCTCCACTCCCTAGTCTAGTTTTCCAACATAGAGTCTCCACTACCTAGTTGATGTTATTTTAGACATAGGGTCTTCACTCCCTATTCCTCTTTTCCAACATAGGTTCTCCACTCCCTAGTTGATGTTATTTTAGACATAGGGTCTCCATTCCCTAGTGTCATGTTCCAACATAGGGTCTCCACTCCCAAGTTGATGTTATTTTGGAAAAGGGTCTCCATTCCCTAGTCTCCTTTTCCAACATATGGACTCTACTCCATAGTTGATGTTATTTTAGACATAGGGTCTCCACTCCCTAGTCTCCTTTTTCAGCATAGGGTCTCTACTCCCTAGTTGATGTTACTATAGACATAGGGTCTACTCTCCTTAGTCTCTTTTCCCAACATAGGGTCTCCACTCCCAAGCTGATATTATATTTGACATAGAGTCTCCACCGCTTTTCCAAAATAAGGTGTCTACTCCCTAGTTGATGTTAATTTAGACATAGGGTCTCCACTCCCAGGTCCCTTTTTCCAACATAGGGTCTCCACTCCCTAATTTATTTTATTTTAGATATAGGGTCTCCACACCCTAGTTGATGTTATTTTAGACATAACATACGGTCTCCAATCCCTACTTGATGTTAGTTTAGACATAGGGTCTCCACTCTCTAGTCTTCTAATCCAACATAGGTTCTACACTCCCTAGTTGATGTTATTTTTGACATGAGGTCTCCACTCCCTAGTCTCCTTTTCCAACATAAGGTCTCCACTCCCTTGTTGATGTTATTTTAGACACAGGGTCTCCACTCCCTAGTCTTGTTTTCCCGCATAGGTTCTCCACTTTCTAGTTGATGTTATTTAATAAATAGGATCTCACTCCCTTGTCTCTTTTCCAACATAGGGTCTCTACTCCCTAGTTGATGTTATTTTTGACATAGGGACTCCTCTCCTTAGTATTTTTTTCAAACATAGGGTCTTCATTCCCTAGTTGATGTTATTTTAGACATAGGGTCTACACTCCCTAGTTTTCTGTTCAAACATAGGGTCTCCAATCCCTATATAATGTTATTTTAGACATAGAGTCTCCACTCCATAGTCTCCTTTTACAACATAGGGTCTCCACTCCCTTGTTGATTTTATTTTAGAAATAGGGTCTCCACTCCCTAGTCTCCTTTTCCAGCATAGGGACTCTACTTCATAGTTGATGTTATTTTAAACATAGGGTCTCCACTCCCTAGTCTCCTTTTGCAACATACGGTCTCCATTCCCTAGTTGATGTTATTTTAGACATAGGATCTCCACTCCCTAGTCTCCTTTTCCAACATAGGGTCTGCGCTCCCCAGTTAATGTTATTTTAGACATAGGGTCTCCACTCCCTAGTTGATCTTATTTTAGACATAGGGTCTCCACTCCCAAGTCTCCTTTTTAAACATAGAGTATCGACTCCCTAGTTGGTGTTATTTTCGACATAGGGTCTCCACTCCCTAGTCCCCTTTTGCAACATAGGGTCTCCATTCCGTAGTTGATGTTATTTTAGACATAGGATCTCCACTCTCTAGTCTCCTCATCAAAAATAGGGTCTACATTCCCTTGTTGATGTTATTTTAGACATATGGTCTCCACTCCCTTGTTGATTTTATTTTAGACATAGGGTCTCCACTCCCTAGTCTTGTTTTCCAACATAGGGTCTCTACTCCCTAGTTGATTTTATTTTAGATATTGGGTCTCCATTCCCTAGAATCCTATTCCAACATAGGGTCTCCACTCCCTAGTTGATGTTATTTTAGAAATAGGATCTCCATTCCCTAGTCTCCTTTACCAACATAGGGACTCTACTCCATAGTTGATGTTATTTTAGACATAGGGTCTCCACTCCCTAGTCTCCTTTTGCAACATACGGTCTCCATTTCGTAGTTGATGTTATTTTAGACATAGAGTCTCCACTCTCTAGTGTCCTTATCAAAAATAGGGCCTACATTCCCTAGTTGATGTTATTTTAGACATAGGGTCTTCACTCCCTTGTTGATTTTATTTTAGACATTGTTCTCCACTCCCTAGTCTTGTTTTCCAACATAGGGTCTCCACTACCTAGTTGATGTTATTTTAGACATAGGGTCTTCATTCCCTAGCTGATGTTAATTTAGACCTAGGGTATCCCCTCCCTAATTTGTTTTATTTTAGACATAGGGTCTACACTCCCTAGTTGATGTTATTTTAGACATAGGGTCTCCACTCCCTAGTCTCCTTTTCCAACATAGGGTCTTCACTCCCTAGTTAATGTTATGTTAGACATAGCGTCTCCAGTCCCTAGTTGATGCTATTTTAGACATAGGGTCTCCACTCCCTAGTCTCCTTTTTATACATTGAGTCTCTACTCCCTAGTTGATGTAATTTTAGACATAGGGTCTCCAATCCCAAGTCTTGTTTTCCAACATAAGGTATTCATTCCCTAGTTGATGTTATTTTAGACATAGGGTTTACATTCTTTAGTTTTCTTTTCCAACATAGGGTCTGCACTCCCTAGTTGTTGTTATTTTAGACATTGGGTCTTCACTCCTTTGTCTCTTCTTCCAACATAGGGCCATCACTCCCTACTTGAGGTTATTTAGACATAGAGTCACCACTCCTTAGTTGATTTAATTTTAGACGTAGGGTCTCCACTCCCTAGTCTCCTTTTCCATCACAGGGTCACTACTCCCTAGTTGATGTTAATTTAGACATAGGGTCTCCACTCCCAAGTCTTTTTTTCCAACATAAGGTCTCCACTCCGAAATTTATTGTATTTTAGACATAGGGTCTCCACCCCCTAGTTGATGTTATTTCAGACATAGGGTCTCCACTCCCTATTCTCCTTTTGCAACATACGGTCTCAATTCCCTGGTTGATGTTATTTTAGGCATAGGGTCTCCACTCCCTAGTCTCCTTTTGCAACATTGGGTCTCCATTCCCTAGTTGATGTTATTTTAGACATAGGGTCTTCACTCCCTGGTCTGGTTTTCCAACATAGGGTCTCTACTCCCTATTTGATGTTATATTAGACATAGGGTCTCCATTCCCTAGCTGATGTTAACTTAGACCTATGGTCTCCACTCACTAATCTCCTTTTGCAACATAAGGTCCCCATTCTCTAGTTGATGTTATCTTAGACATAGGGTCTGCACTCCCTAGTCTCCTTTTCCAACATAGGGTCACTACTCCCTAGTTGATGTTAATTTAGACATAGGGTCTCCACTCCCAAGTCTCCTTTTGAAACATAGAGTCTCTAATACCTAGTTGATGTTACTTTACACATAGGGTCTCCATTCCCTAGTCCAATATTCCAACATACGGTCTCCACTCCCAAGTTAATGTTGTTTTAGAAATAGGGTCTCCATTCCCTAGTCTCCTTTTCCAACATAGGTACTCTACTCCATAGTTGATGTTATTTTAGACATAGGATCTCCACTCCCTAGTCTCCTTTTGCAACATACGGTCTCCATTCCCTAGTTGATGTTATTTTAGACATAGGGTCTACACTCTCTAGTCTCCTTATCCAAAATACGGTCTACATTCCCTAGTTGATGATATTTTAGACATAAGGTCTCCACTCCGAAGTCTTGTTTTCCAGCATAGGGTTTCCACTCCCTAGTTGATGTTATTTTAGACATAGGATCTTCACTCCCTAGTCTCTTTTCAAACATAGGGTCTCTACTCCCTAGTTGATGTTATTTTTGACTTAGGGACTCTTCTCCTTAGTCTTTTTTTCAAACATAGGGTCTTCATTTCCTAGTTGATGTTATTTTAGACATAGGGTCTGCACTCCCTAGTCTCCTTATCCAAAATAGGGTCTACATTCCCTAGTTGATGTTATTTTAGACATCTGGTCTCCACTCCCTAGTCTCCTTTTGATACATATGGTCTCCATTCTCTAGTTGATTTTATTTTACACATAGAGTCTCCACTCCTTAGTCTTCTTTTCCAACACAGGGTCACTACTCCGTAGTTGATGTTAAATTAGACATAGTGTCTCCACTCCCTAGTCTCCTTTTGCAACATACGGTCTCCATTCCCTAGTTGATGTTATTTTAGACATAGGGTCTCCACTCTCTAGTTTTCTTATCCAAAATAGGGTCTACATTCCCTAGTTGATGTTATTTTAGACATAAGGTCTCCACTCCCAAGTCTCCTTTTTGAACATAGGGTCTCCTCTCCCATGTTGATGTTATTTTAGAGATAGGGTCTCCACTCCCTAGTCTTGTTTCCTAGCATAGGGTCTCCCCTCCCTTGTTGATGTTATTTTACATAGGATCTTCACTCCCTAGAGTCTTTTCCAACATAGGGTCTCTACTCCCTAGGTAATATTATTTTAGACATAGGGTCTCCTCTCCTTAGTCTCTTTTTCCAACATAGGGTCTTCATTTCCTGGTTGATGTTATTTTAGACATAGGGTCTTTACTCCCTAATCCTCTATTCCAACATAGGGTCTCCACTCCCTAGTTAATGTTATTTTAGACACAGGGCCTCCACTCCCTAGTCTCCTTTTTCAACATAAGGTCTCCACTCCCTTTTTGATTTTATTTTAGAAATAGGGTATCATACCCTAGTCTCCTTTTCCAGCATAGGGACTCTACTCCCTAGTTGATGTTATTTTAAAGATAGGGTCTCCACTCCCTAGTCTCCTTTTGCAACATAGCGTCTCCATTACCTAGTTGATGTTATTTTAGACGTAGGGTCTCCACTCCCTAGTTGATGTTATATTAGACATAGGGTATCCGCTCCCCAGTCACTTTTCCAACATAGGGTCTCCACTCCCTTGTTGATTTTATTTTAGACATAGGGTCTCCACTCCCTAGTCTTGTTTTCCAACATAGGGTCTTCACTCCTTAGCTGATGTTATTTTAGACATAGGGTCTCCATTCCCTAGTCTCATGTTCCAACATAGGGTCTCCATTCCCTAGTTGATGTTAATTTAGATATAGGGTCTCCACTCCCTAGTCTCTCTTTCCAACAAAGGGTCTCCAATCGCTAATTTATTTATTTTAGACATAGGGTCTCTACTCCCTAGTTGATGTTATTTTAGACATAGGGTCTCCACTCCCTAGTCTCCTTTTGCATCATACGGTCTCCATTCCCTAGTTGATGTTATTTTAGACATGGGGTCTCCACTGTCTAGTCTCCTTATTAAAAATAGGGTCTACATTCCCTGGTTGATGGTATTTTAGGCATAGGGTCTCCACTCCCTAATATCCTTTTGCAACATTGGGTCTCCATTCCCTAGTTGATGTTATTTTAGACATAGGGTATTCACTCCCTAGTACGGTTTTCCAACTTAGGGTCTCCACTCCCTAGTTTATGTTATATATTAGACATAGGGTCTCCATTACCTAGCTAATGTTAATTTAGACCTAGGGTCTCCACTCCCTAATCTCCTTCTACAACATAAGGTCTTCATTCTCTAGTTGATGTAATTTTAGACATAAGGTCTCCACTCCCTAGTCTCCTTTTCCAACATAGGGTCACTACTCCCTAGTTGACATTAATTTAGACATAGGGTCTCCACTCCCTAGTCTGTTTTTCCCACATAGGGTCTCCACTCCCT
>MCJB01004847.1:1912-43827 GCA_002018475.1 Nicotiana obtusifolia
CCTGGTGTGCGCGACATTGTCAAGTCCTTCTCTTGCAATGTTGTGAAGCTCGGCTCACTGGAAATCAGAACTGGAGTGTGGGAAACAGTCTCCTGAGCCTCAGGAGTCAAATGACATTGATCTTGGGCCATTTGGCATAGCGAAATACCCATCCCGACCAACTGGTGTTGTTCTGCCATGTTCAGGTGATCAGAAGTCACTGTTCCGGCGGTGAAACCTTCTGAGATTTGGTGGGGAAGACGGAATGGACCTGGAGATGATTCCCCAGTGCTTGGAATGACTCGATTTGGTTCAAAATCGAGTGAGGAGTTATCTTGGATGCCCAGGCGACACTGTGCTACAGTGATCCCGATTTCTTTTTGTAAACCTGTAGCAACTGGGTTAATCGTTTGGATTGATGTTTGTTGGGGAAGGTGCGTCGTTGTAAGGCGCTTTGTTTGGGACAAATCCGGTGGCTTTTCACCACCGGACGAGCAAGAACCGAGCATTTGAAAAATTCGCGATCACTGTTCAAAAAAATCGCCTGTACGGAGAGAAACTTGCCGTTAGAACTAGAAAATATGAGAGAGATAGGGTCTAGCAGCGTGTGAGTTTGTATATCTAAATTTGCACTTTCGCAAATTAGTTGTTTTAAAGTTGAAACTAAACTACAATTGCAATTTAAGAAATAAAACTAGAAGATTATTTTTGTTGTTTTTCAAATGTTGTAAAAGGCCTAGGGCTATGACCTTTACCTAGGTGTTTGCCTAATGGGATATAAACTTTAAAGCTTGTTTTATTGGTCGGGGTGTATTATAACTATCAACACTCAATTACCCACTCAATACCTCTCGGTCAGAGAGTGATTTTGCTCAATTTGGCTTTCTCAAGTCCAAATGGGTAGTGAACAAAACGGTTGATAAAAGCTCCAGTAAGGTTTTGCTATCTCTAGGTTCAACCCTTTAATTGGGTTTATCAATTGCTCAATTGACCCAATTTCTTGCTAGCTAAGTTTTCCTAAACTAATTCTCTCTTTCTCAAGTAGAGACCAAGTCAAATAGGCATGAACTAATGTTTGCAACTATTAATTCCACAAAACATAGCAAGAACAAGGCTAAATAATAAACATCCAATCATAAACAAGCAATAAATCAAACACCCATTAAGTTCGCACACTAGGGTTGGGTCATAACCTAGTAAAAATCTAGCTACTCATGCTTGAAATTGAAGAAAAAGAAGAAGAAATGATAATTAAACTCATAATGCAAGATTGAAATGATAAAATTTATGTTAAAATAGCTCAAAATATGAAAAACTACTAAAAGAAGTAAAGAGAAACGGCTACCGTAGAACGAATATCAATCTCCAAAATGGTAGTGAGAGGCATTTCATTCTTCTTCGAGATTCCACCGGCCCGTTGGCATCCATCACATCTCTTCACCATGTCATTTGCATCTTTGTAGAGAATGGACCAATAGAAACCACAACTTAGCACTTCAGCCGCCGTTCTTGCTCCGCCATGGTGACCACCAAGGCGAAGAATGGAAATCCTCAAGAATAACATTTTGCTCTTCATTCGGTACACATCTTCTAATTACCCCATCCGTGCAAATCCAGAAGAGGTAAGGCTCGTCCTAATAATAATCTTGACAATCCCATTTGACCTTCTTCCTTTGATTTGGAGAGAAATCATCCGGGATGATTCCACACATAAGAAAGTTTGCTAGATCGGCGAACCATGGTACCTCTTTAATTGAAATGGCCAATAGTTGCTCATCGGGGAAGGAGTCATTGATCTCAAAGCCATCATGCGGCCTCCCCTCCTCCTCCAAACAAGACAAGTGGTCCGCCACTTGATTTTCACTCCCTTTCCGATCTTGAATGTCAATATCAAACTCTTGCAACAATAGCACCAATCTCATAAACCTAGCTTTTGAATCTTTCTTGCTCATAAGATAACAAAGTGCCGCCTGGTCCGTATGAAAAATAACCTTTGCACCCATAAGTACGGGCGAAATTTCTCAATATCAAACACAATGGCAAGGAGTTATTTCTCTGTAATGGTGTAACTGACTTGGGAATCATTCATGGTCTTACTAACATAGTAGAGCGGATGAAAAATCTTGTTGATACGTTGCCCCAAAACTGCTCCAACCGCTACATCACTAGCATCGCACATGAGATTAAAAGGAATACTCCAATTAAGAGTGGTGATATTGGAAGTTATTGTCAACTTGAACTTTAGCAATTCAAAAGCTCTCATGCAATAATCATTGAAGTGAAACTTAGCATCTTTCTCTAAGATCTTGCACAACAGGTTCACCACTTTAGAAAAATCCTTTATGAAGCACCGGTAGAACCCCGCGTGACCCAAGAAACTTCTCACGCCTTTCACTGAAGTTGGAGGTAAAAGTTTAGAAATCACCTCTATATTAGCCTTGTCAACCTCTTTCTTTGAAATTTTGTGGCCAAGGACAATGCCTTCCTCGACCATGAAATGGCATATCTCCCAATTCAACACCAAGTTCATTTCTTCACACCTTGCCAATACTCTATCCAAATTTGCCAAGAAACCATTAAAGGAATCCTCGACTACCGAGAAATCATCCATGAAGACTTCAAGGAAGTTTTCTACCATAAGATCGCCATCATACACCTTTGAAAAGCCACTGGTGCATTGCATAAGCCAAATGGCATCGACTTAAAAGCGAAAGTGCCATAGGGACATGTGAAAGTTATTTTCTCTTGATCTTCTGGGGTAATAAGGATTTGTTTGTAGCCCGAATATCCATCTAGAAAGCAATAGAAAGCACGGCCGACCAACCTATCAAGCATTTGGTCAAGGAAGGGAAGTGGAAAATGGTCTTTCCTCGTGACTTTGTTTAGTTTGCGATAGTCCATATACACTCTCCACCCGCTCACCATTCTTGTGGGAATCAACTCATTCTTGTCATTGGTGACCATTGTTATGCTTCCCTCCTTTAGGACACACTGCACTAGAGATGTCCACGAATTGTCGGAAATAGGGTAGACCACCCCGGCATCTAACCACTTGAAATCTCCTTTTTGACCACTTTTTGCATGGCTTCATTGACTCTCCTTTGATGTTCAATGGAGGGTTTGGCATCTTTATACAAGTTAATCTTGTGCATGCAAAATACGGGGCTTATCCCTCGAATATCTGCCAAAGGCCACCCCATAGCTTTCTTTCTCTTGTGGAGCACCGCCAATGTAGAGTCAACCTGCACGTTAGTCAAACAAGAGGAAAGAATAACCAGTAAAGTAGAACGTGGGCCAAGAAATTCATACCTAAGATGTGGAGGCAATGGCTTCAACTCCGAGGTAGTAGGCTCTTTAATTGAAGGCTTTGTAAGAGGATTTTCCTATTTTCAAGATCCAAGGAAAGTTTTTGGGGTGCATAGTTGTACGACCCCATTTCTTGAAAAGAATTCACACATTCCATGAAGCCATCCATCTCGTCATCATCAAAGTTGAGCAAGATGGCCTCCAATATATTGCCCACATTAATCGTGAAACTTGTATCATCAATAATCACATCGATCACCAAGTCCACGAAAGAACACACTTCATTGCTACTCGGTTGCCGCATGGATTGGAACACCGCCTTTTCATCACTGTGAGTTCTCCTGCTTCCACATCAACAAGAGCCTTCCCCGTAGAAAAGAAAGGTCTTCCAAGAATAATCGACACCTCATAGTCCACTTCACAATCAAGAATAACAAAATCTGCCAGGAGAATGAACTTATCAACACGAACCAATACATCTTCAATCACTCCCAATGGTCTCTTCATTGTACGATCGGCCATTTGTAATCTCATAGATGTGGGTCTTGATTTCCCAATTGCCAAGGTCTTGAAAACCAAATAGGACATCAAATTGATACTCGCCCCAAGATCACAAAGAGCTTTGGTAGATTCAGCAGTTCCAGTGGTATAAGGGATTGCGAAAGCACAGAGAACTTCCAATTTTAGGAGCCATCGAATGCATAATTGTACTCACTTGATGAGTGACTTTGTTAGTTTCAAAATTCATCGACCGCTTCTTTGTCACCAAGTCCTTCATAAGCTTTGCATAACCGGGCATTTACTCCAAGGGTTCAACTAACGGTACATTTATCGAGAGACCATTCATCATGTCAATGAAATTTTTGAATTGGTTCTCACAATTTTGCTTGGCGAGCCTTTGAGGATATGGAGGAGGTGCCTTAGGCAATGGTGCCTTAGCCTTTTGCACTACCGGTTCCAGTATGTCAATAACATGATCCCTAGATGGGTTCACTTCCTCTTGAGTCCCTTCCATCGTGTCCTCAATATCAATCCACGCTTCATCATTTACTTGTACCACATTGTTCGGGATCTCTTCTTCTTCTACGACTTGATCATCATCCACAAGTTGCCTTTGAATTGAGGTAGGTGTATTCCCACCTCTTCCACTCCCTGTAGTAACGGCCATGGCATGTACCGTGTTGTTCCCACCCTTTGGGTTCATCACCGTATCACTTGGTAGTGCCCCCTTAGGACAAGAATTTAAATCTTGAGAGATTTGACCCATTTGCACCTCTAGATTGTGGATCGATGTGTTGTGTGAAGCAAGTTGGGCATCGAAATCGATATTCTTCTCCATCATTTGCTTGAACATGTTCTTAATATGGCCCATTTCATTGTTGGACGAACTAGGAGCATGGGAAGGATAAGGGGGTGGGTTTCTTGGTTGTTGAAACATCGGGGGCCTTTGAAAACCCGACCCCCGATTTCCTTGATTGTTATTCCACCCACTTTGATTGTTGCCTCCCCAATTTCCTTGGTTATTATTGTTATGCCAATTTCCTTGATTATTGTTTCCACTCCAATTGCCTTGATTGTTGTTGTTATTCCAATTGCTTTGATTGTGAGAATTCCAATTGCCTTCATTATATGAAGCTCTCCAATATTGTTGCTTAGGGCCTTAGAAGTTGTTTCTTTGTCCTTGAAAGTTATTCACATATTGGACCTCTTCTTCTTGGTCATTATAGGAATCATCTTGATCAAATACACTATCATCTTGCACAAAATTGTCTACTCTTTGTTGGACTTAAGGACTTCTTGTTCTTCTGTTGTTCACCATCATACTTACTCCCTCCACTTCATTGACTTGCCTCGGGTTTTGCACTTGTTGAAGTTGAGCCTTTGCCAATTGGTTCATGGTTGTTGTCAACTCAGCTATGGCTTATCCATGGTCATGTAACTCTTTATGAAGAAGAATCACATTGGGGTCACCCTTTGGAACATTGGCTCTAGATTGCCACGTTGATGAAGTATCCGCCATCTCATCCAAAATATCACACGCCTCCGCATAAGGCGTAGTCATGAAGTTCCCACCGGCAAGTTGATTCACTATACATTAGTTGGTGGTATTGATCTCCTGATAGAAAGTTTGTTGAATCATACTCCCCGTCATATCGTTGTTGGGGCACTCTTTCACCACTGCTCTATACCTTTCCCATATCTCATGTAGTGATTCATTGGGCTCTTGCTTGAATGCTAGAATTTCATCCCGAAGAATAGCCATGTGCCCGGGAGAGAAGTACTTAGAAATAAATTTCTATGCTAGTTATACCAAGTATGAATGGAATGATTTGGCAAATGTTCCAACCAATCTAAAGCTTTCCCTAGTAGAGAAAAGGGAAAATGCCTTAGCCTCAAAGCATCCTCAGAGACATTTATTTGTTTGCTCCCCCAATACGTATCGACGAACCCTTTCAAGTGTTTATATGCATTTTGACCCTGTGCACCAGTGAAAAACCCTTGTTGCTTGAGAAAAGTGAGCATCACATTGGTTATTTGGAAGTTGCCCACCCTAATACAGGGAGGGACTATAGCACTTGCATACCCTTCATTCGGCAAAACCCGGTGAGGAGCCGCTTGTGGTGGAGGTGGGGGTAGAGCGCGCACATTGTCTTGAGGCACTCGGTCTCGTCTATTGGCTTGAGGTTCAAGAGGGACCTCATCCATTGATCATCATCAACGTCCACATCCCCCGAAGCTATTTTTCCAAGCTCATTGTTTGCCATGATTGCACCTACAATAACTCAACACGTTAGAAGCAAGGAAGAAAAAGAATATATTCCCAAAAACACACCTAAATATATAGCTAGCACCGTTTTTATGCTCCCAGGCAATAGCGCCAAAAATTGATCTCGTCCAATTTGACTTCTCTATTCGAGGTTATGAAAACGGTCGATGCAATAGTAATACCCAACAAGAGTCACGGTCGAATTCCGCAGGGAGCTATATGTATGGGAGTTAGTAGTATATATCTTAGCGTGTGAGTTTGTATATCTAAATTTTCACTTTTGCAAAAAATTATTGTTTTAAAGTTTAAACTAAACTACAATTGCAATTTAAGAAATAAAATTAGAAGATTGTTTTTGTTGGTTTTCAAATGTTGTAAAAGGCCTAGGGCTATGATATTCACCTAGGTGTTTGCCTAATGGGATATAAACTTTAAAGCTTGTTTTATTGGTCGGGGTGTATTATAACTATCAACACTCAATTACCCACTCAATACCTCTCGGTCAGAGAGTGATTTTGCCAAATTTGGATTTCTCAAGTCCAAATGGGTATTGAACAAAACGGTTGATAAAAAGCTCAAGTCAAGTTTTACTATATCTAGGTTCAACCCTTTAATTGGGTTTATCAATCGCTCGATTGACCCAATTTCTTGCTAGCCAAGTTTTCCTAGACTTTTTCTCTCTTTCTAAAGTAGAGACCAAGTCAAATAGGCCTGAACTAATGTTTGCAACCATTAATTCCACAAAACACAGCAAGAACAAGGCTAAATAATAAACACCCAACCATAAACAAGCAATAAATCAAACACCCATTAAGTTTGCACACTAGGGTTGGGTCATAACCCTAGTAAAAATCTAGCTACTCATGCTTGAAATTGAAGAAAAAGAAGAAGAAATGATAATTAAACTCATATTGCAAGATTGAAGTGATAAAATCTATGTTAAAATAGCTCAAAATATGAAAAACTATAAAAGAAGTAAAGAGAAATGGCTACTGTAGTTGCTGATGTCCAAAGTTAACCTAAAACTGTGAAATTTGTCTATTTATACAGGGCTGAAAATTTCGGGCAGAAATGCCCTTTTGGAGGTTCTGCGGCCGCACAATTCCATGTGCGGTCCGCACTTTTCTTTAGCTTGACAGGATTGGAAGTCTGCAGCCACATAATTTTGAACTGCGGCCGCACTGCACTCTTTCTGCGGTCCGCAGAATTGTGACTGCGGCCGCACCTTGCTCTTCTGCGGTCCGCACAATTGTATCTGTGGCCGCACTATTGTTGTGCGGTCCGCACTTCTGGGAGTCTTGGAATGAATCTTTTCTGAACTTTGCTTCTGGCTCAGCTCTTGCGGCCGCACAATTCATGTACGGACCGCACTTTGCACCAGTCTCTAATGAAAATTCCTTCATAACCTGCAGCTGCAGATAATATTCTGCGGTCCGCATAATTGTGCTTTTGTGCTTTTCTTTTTGTCCTTGAGTTTAGATTACTCCTTCTTGAGTTAGATTTCATCTCAGGGGTTCATTTTCCATTGTTCCTGCAATTAAGAACATTTCATCAGTTTTGGGGAAGACAATAAACGCTTTTGGACTAAAACGAAAGCTAAAAGGCGCTAATAAATAGTCAAAATCCCCACTTATCAGTCACCTTTTCCTATTGCCTCCTTCTCACCCTCATTGATGGTCAACTCGTGTGCAATGAACTCAAGGTCGTCATCCTCGGGGTAATCCTTGAGCCGGTAGAGGGAATCAGATGACTTGGTGCTTTTTTTGTTGCTTTTCCGGATCCGGAGACTACCCTCTTCTTCTTCACCTCGACATCCGGAGAGCTCGAGGACTTTCTCTTCTTCTTTTTCTCCTCATTTGCGGTAGCTCGGGGTTGTCCCGAAGCGGAGGGTTCGGCGAGCGAAGACGGGTTCTTGTCCTCATCCAATGACCTGAGCTCGATGGTCATGGGCAAACCTGTGAAAAGGAAGAAGACTTAGCGAAATACAAGTCAAGTGTGTGAGCATAATCATTCGGGAGAGATCCTCACCATGGGAACGGGCCTCCGACTTGCCCTTCGAGATCTTGGGCCATGCGCGCTTGAAGTAATACATCTGTTTATAGATCCCCCTCGATCCACTCCTTAAAGTGGGGGACTGCATTAGGAACCTGAGCAATCGCTGCACAATGACAAACATAGGCAATTAGGAAAAGAGTAAAAGGGAGTGCCAAATACTCAAGAAGGAAAAGACTTACGTGATGCATTTCAGTTTTCGGGGAACGGTAGAAATTCAGAGTGAATGAGGTCTTCAGTTTTCACCTGAACAAACCTCCCCTGCTAACCCCAATCTCAGTCCTCGTCGATGCTCGAGAACAGAGCTTTACTTGCTCGGCAAACGAGCTTGATCAACCCCCTCGAAAGATTCAGGGACTGTAGAGACGAAGCAGATGGTCGAGGGTGAACCGAGGTGCTTCGGTGTTGTTTACGAAGTGACGGAGGAGGATTACGATCCTCCAAAAGGATGGGTGAATCTGCCCAATGTAGACTTTGTACCTTTTGCAGATGTCGAGGACTACAAGGTCCACCGGGGTGTGCGTGAAGGGGTAAATGTAAACACTTAGGTATCGCTCCACGTGATTGGTGATGTGTTCGTTGGGCCCGGGGACGACCACCTCCTTGCCCTCCCTGTTACAGTCTACCCGAATTGTGGGGAGTATCTCCTCAGTAACGGAGCATATGTACCTCCTTGATCCCTCGCCTCGGTCCTGTTGACTGGAGGCCTTCTCGACATTGAAGTTATCCTCAATAGAGCAATCCTCAGGGACAAAACTCTTCAAGGGAGGCTCCTGAGCCACCTCGGAAATGGCCACCTCGGCATCTGTGGCCGGTAGGAAGATGAAGGGGCAGTTTTCTGAGGCACGAATTTGGAAGGTTTTTGCCATTGAATTCTAGAAAATATGAAGGTTTGAAGAAAATATATGAAGATTTGAAGATGGGATGAAGATATGAAGGTATAGGTTGAAGATTCAAAGAGAAAGTATAAAGATTTGAGGATGAAGATATGAAGATCTAAGGAGCAATGTATGAAGATTTGAAGAGGTTAAAGGTAAGTGGAGAATTCGAGGGTAAGTCAAAGAGCTCTAGAATCGAAAATTGGAGAAGTGAAAAAGGGGTCGGAGTTTTTATAGAGGAAGGACAATCAATGCATGACGCTTCACATTCGAGGACAATCAACCGACGGCTGACATGTGTCCGATGTCAGAACAACACAACTTGATGGGACATTTCCTTGACCCGTCAACTCGGTTGTAACGTAAGAAGGAAGGAACCGGGGTTCATTTATCGCTTCCAATCGCTTCGATAAATCTACCCTCCGAAAAACGAGGGGACTATCT
Organism: Nicotiana obtusifolia; assembly: GCA_002018475.1. Classification (NCBI taxonomy): domain Eukaryota; kingdom Viridiplantae; phylum Streptophyta; class Magnoliopsida; order Solanales; family Solanaceae; genus Nicotiana; species Nicotiana obtusifolia. The sequence goes on from MCJB01004847.1 coordinate 11,339, forward strand.
GTGTATGGGTAAAATCGGGGGCATTGTCTATCCCGATTTCCCAATGAGAGAACGAAGGGGGAGCACAGATCCGTGAGATTATAATCGAAGCCAAACACCCTTCATATTGAGACCCAGGAAGAAGGAACAATATATCAGACATCGGACATGGTAGAGCGATGCACCCCGGACCAAGTATAACTTCTAGACCTCGGGAGGCGCGGTGGACAGTTATGCATGACGGATAAGGGGCCGTAATACTCGCCCTCAATCGGATATTATGGTGCGAATATTGCTCAATATCGATTATGGATCAACAATTACCGGGAAAAGATGATTTTTATCTCTTTTAGACTTATACTGTGACTGAAATTCTCCTACTATACAAAGAGGAAGTTTTCTTTAGTCTGATACATTGTAACACGCAATTCAAAGTAATAAGAAAATTTATCTTTTCTCTTCTAGGTACTGTTCAAGGCTTTACTTGTTCGTTCCTTTCTTTATTCACGACCGAGCTTGCATCGAGGGTCCGATCGAGGGCGAATTCTACTGTTCAATCTAAGTTCAGGCTTGCCCATCGCATTACAATTGGTTTAATCGTTTATTTTATCTTTAATTCATCTATCTATTATTCTTAATTATTCGTATTGAATTAAATCACGTATTCTTTAAACCGCGTACAAATTTAATTATTACTCATTTTAAGGGTAAACAATTTACTTATCATTGGGATGAGCTTAAATGATGTACAGTGGTATGCAGTTGGACATAGAAGCTAAAAGTAATCATATTCTATGTATTTTTATATTAACAGTAACTATGTAAAACAAAAAATAGCAATAGTTGTTCAAAGATGAAAAAGAACACCTTCCATTTTGATAGAGCACCTTTTTCATTTTAGTTTGTACTCTTTACTGCTTGAAGCATTACGTTCCTAGACTTTGCACAGTCGTTTGAGCTAGAATCAAATTAATGCTAGAGGTGATGTGCCACATCTTAGACTGCAAAAACATTTGTCTTGCTCTTCCAACTTTTACGTTATTTTTCTTTTTGCCTTTCCTCTAATAATAAAATATCAAAAACTCTAAATATTTTGGTACTTTTTCCCTTCCCCTATTTAAGTCTTTACAGAAATTAACTTCTTCATTATTAATTAGCTTTATATGGAGCATTAATTACTCTAATATTCATAACCTGATGAGTATGGAGGAATGAAACGGCAGATATTTAGACATAAGTTTTTAGTTGTTAACAAACTCAATAAACATTTGGCCAGGGTTATAGATATAGAATTGCGAGTTACGGAGGTGGACTATATAACTGCTTGTGGTTGTTGGGTCCTCACTTGTTGCATCCTCGGAGATCCTCAATCACAAAGAAAATGTGAAATTTTCATGCGGCACCTAGTTTTGCGCCACCCATTGAATTTGTACTTATTTTAAAAAAAATTGAATTGATACCTAATTTTTGGGTAACTTCATATACATACACATTTCTCTTCTTCTTTGCTGCTTTTTTTCTTCTTTGTGCTTAGGGTTTCTTCTTCTTTTTCTTAGTTGCAAAATGAGTTTATTACATTTGTTATTATTTTGATAATTTGATTATTAGGGTTTGCTCTTTATTATATTTGAGCATTATGTTTCAAATTTGAGCTAATTTGAAGTACATTTGGACGATTAATCATATGTTAGATTGTTGAAATCCGAAAAAGATGTTTATGTTTCAGAACTTAAGATTCGAAATCTAAAGTTGCATTGAAGAGATTGAACAACTTAAGATTTGAATTTCTGAATTTGCATTTGAAATATAGAGGAACTTCACATTTATTTTCTAAAGTTGCATTGAGGAGATTCAACTACTTAAAATTCGAATTTCTCAAGTTGCATTTGAAAGATAGGACATTAAAGAGATTGAACTATTTCAGATTCGAGCGGGTACACTTTGCAAATTTTGGTGCACTACGGGTATAAACTTCAATTGTGACCCCAAAAAGTGGGTATATATGAAAATGCCTCATAAAAAATGAAATTGAAATAATCAAACATTAATATGTATTTTTTCTTATAAATTTGATTTTTTTTCTCCTCTCACATTATATATTTGTTTTTATTTCTTGGTATTTAAACATAGTTTACCTGCTTACAACTAAACTTGAAAGTAAAACAAAAAAGATATGTAACCGCGTGAAACACGGCAGATTTACTAGTTCTCCATACTATTTCAGTTGGTGATGCTGCACGTGGTAGGGATAAAGCTTTGATGGAAATTATCGGCAAATAATGTATTTACAGTGAGCACTGCTTGTAATTTTATTCGAAGTAAGGGTAAACCTAATGAAGTGTATAAGTACATTTGGTTAAAGGTCTACGATCAAAATTTGATTCTTTATGTGGAGAGCATGGAAGTTAAATTTTCCATGGATGATGCAATTGAGATGGTAGATATTAATTGGTGTCTAAATGTTAATGTCGTGGGACCTAGCCAATAAAAAAAAGAAAAAGAAAAAAATGTTGATCGGTCATATTTACGGCTAGGGGTGGAAACCAATTTACAATATTTGCAAATTGGCAAATTGATTTGAAGTTGTCAGATACCAATCAATTTTGATGGTTAAACTACTGGCTCTTCTTGTTATAAAGGCCCTCGTTTCTCATTTCAAACAAATCAAAATAGAGAAGAAATAGAGAGAGTAAAACATAGATTGGAATATGTAAGATAAATAGTGTCACGACCCGGAATCCCATCCTCGAGATCGTGATGGTACGTAACATTTCACTTGCTAGGAAAGCCAATGTTAGCTAAATTACTTAACCAATAATTCAAAACAAAATATTAACAATAATAACCATTTGGTGCTAAACAACGTAATCTAAACATATCTCAGAATCCGGAGTGACGAATATATGAGCATCTAGAGCACTACAGATAAGGTTCGAACAAATACATTTGTTTGAATATGAGTAAACTGTAATGATACAAAGGGAAGGGGACTTTAGGGCTGCGGACGCCATGCAGTTATAACTCAAGTCTCCACTAGTAACTAAATCTGAGCAGTCTCGTTATGCGCCACTAGGATCAACTCTGGTATCTGCGCAAGAAGAGCAGAAGTGTAGTATGAGTATAACCGACCCCATGTACTCTGTAAGTGTCGAGCCTAACCTCGACGAAGTAGTGAGCAGGCTATGGCAAGGCACTCACAAATAACATGTACGAAATAATAATAACAGGGAAACAAGAATAGAAATAAAGCAATTAACTCATGAAAATGGATTTGAGATTCAACTACCAGAGAACTCAGAATAACAAAGTCTCAAGTCTCACATCACCATACTAAGGGATTCAACAATCACAAACATTTACAACATGTCCAATCTGTTGCGGCGCACAACCTGGTCCCACCATATCATCATCTATTCATATCATAATCCGTGCTTATTCATTCATTTCATTTCAATACCTCTCAATTTCTATTGCGGTGCGCAACCCGCTCCCCAAAACAATTTCAAATCATCAACATAAGCAATTCAACAAAAATATTTAAAAACATCAACATAAACAATTCAACAACAATATTTACAAAACATCAACATCAAGAAGGTGAACGTACAAGACAGTAGAGAACCACAAAATAATCGGAGAAACAACATTTTAGAGTACGTCAAACAGTATAAGAACAATTTAAACAGGTAAAACATGTGACAATTTAAATATACAGTTAAAGCAATTAGAAACAAGGTAAAAATAAGCATAAATCATGTGAGGAATGAAAAAATTAAGGTAAGGTAGCAGTTAAATGACAAGTAACAAATATAGCATGAAAGTTGAGTAAGAACGTGTAACAGTTAAAGCATATAACAAGAAATATCATGGAATTATCGAAAATATGGAAATACATATCCAAATTCCGCATGCTAAATCCCATGACAGCTTATATACACTTGTCACCTGGCATATACGCCGTTTCCCCACATAATTCACATAATAATTAATTCAACAAGTCCTAATTCCTTCAAGTCAAGGTTAGCCACAACACTTACCTCACTCCGCGAACAAAGCAATCAATCAACCACGAACTTGCCTTCTGAACAAGCCTCCAAACCAATCAAATCTAGCAAATTATCGATCAAACGATTCAAAATAAGCTTTAGAAACTACATAATGAGAGAGGTTCAATTTTGATCATTTTTGAAAAAGTCAACAAAAGTCAAACCCCGGCCTGCTGGGTCAAAGCCCGAGGTTCGGACCAAAACTCGATTAGCCATTCACCCCCGAGCCCAGTTATGTGATTTATTTTGAATTCGACCTCAATTTGAGGTCTAAAACTCAATTTTACAAAATACTCAATTTCTACCCATATCCCTAATTTCTACCATGAAAATCTTAAATTTGATATTGAACTATCATGAAAACTAATGGGGAATTTAAAAAAGAGTGGATTAGAGTTGCTTACCAATGATTTTGGGAAGAAAACTCTCTTGAAAAATTGCCTCTAGAGTGTTTATGGTTGAGAAATTGTGTAAAAATGAGCTAAGTCCTCATTTTTTCCTCTTTTACCTAGCTGCAAATGCCGCAATTGCGATGTATTTTCGCAATTGCTAGCATCACAAATGCGAAGCATAGCTCGCAAGTGCGAACTGTGCATCAGAAGCCCAGAAGACGCAAATGCAAGAAAGTAATCGCAATGCGAAAACCCAACCTTTGCAAATGTGGGCAGATTCTTCGCAAATGCGAAGATGTTCCATTTATGCTAGTGTCACAAATGCGACCTAACGCTCGCAAAAGCGGCCCTAGCCAGTTTGCAAATGCGAAATATTTCCTCGCAAATGCAAAGTTACCCAATCCCAGGCCCTGCTTGCAAATGCGAAATTTTATCCGCAAAAGCGAGGCTCGCAAATGTGAGATCTGCAACTAAACACTAGAGCTGGAAAGACACCAGCAGATTTCATACCATCTAAACTCATCTGAAACGCGTCCGAAACTCACGCAAGCCCTACAGACTCCATTCAAAATATTCACACAAGTGTAATAACATCATACGAACTCGCTTGCGCGATCAAATTATCAAAATAACATCTAAAACTACAAATCAAACATCAAAATGAATGAAATTTCAAAGGGAAACTCAGGAACAACTAGAATCACAACTAAGCGTCCGAATCATATCAAACAAACTCTGAATTGCACCAAATTTTGCAGACAAGTATTAATTATCAAAATGGACTTATACCTAGTCTCGAAATCAAAATCAGACCCCGATAGCCATAAATTCAACCTACAGTCAAACCTAAAAAAATTTCAAACTTTCAAATTACTAGCTTTCAATAAAATGAGTCAAATCAACCTAGGGGCCTATGATTTAAATTTCGGACATACTCCCAAGTCCAAAATCACAACAAGGACCTACCGAAATCGTCAAAATACCGATCTGGGGTCGTTTTCCCAAAATATTGACCGTAGTTAACTCAAGTTATTTTTAAAGCTAAAAATCTTATTTTCTTCAAATTTTCACATAAAAGTTTTTCAAAAAACGACACGGACCATGCATGCAAACCAAAAATTATCGAATGAAGCTAATGGAGGTCTCAGAGCTTAGAATTAAGAGTTAGTACTCAAAATGACCTATCAGATCGTCACAAATCGAGAGTAAAAGTAATATTGAAGTGAGGTGCGTAACAAAAAAGAGTGTTATTTCTTTTAAAGTTGTACTAGTCTCTTGACACTACTAAGTTATAATATTATAATATTATCATATTTTTTAGGTATTGTATTTTACCCCATTAAAAATTTGGTGTCGTTGTTTCTCTTTTGTTCTTATTATTTATCGTGGATATGATTCTTAAGTAGGATATTATTTTTTTCCAACATGGTGTCAGAGCCATGGAAAACAATGGTCCGCTTTATTTTCAGTACTCCCCTCTTACAAAAGATAATTATAAGAAATAGTGTCTACTCATGGAAGTCATTCTTGGCTCCCAGGATGTGTGAGAAATTGTAGATAGAGGACATGCCCCGACAATTAGGACGCTGCCACTAAATAGAAAAGATATTTTGACAAAGAAAAGGAAGAAGGATTAACACGCCCTCACACTCATCCATCAATGTTTGGATGATGCTATGTTTGAGAAGGTGCTTGATGCTACCACCTCAAAAAAAGATTGAAATTTTTTATAAAATACTCTCCAAGGAGTGGACGAGGCGAGGAAGGTAAAACTTTAAACTGCAAGGGGTGATTTTGAAGTTTTAAAAATGAAAAAATATGAATAAATTTCAGATTATTACTCAAAGGTGAAGGCTGTTATGAATCAATTGAAAAGATACAAGAGGACGTAGAAGATGTCTGTGTGGTAGAAAAGATCATTTGCACTTTAAAACCTAAATTAAATTTGGGATGTATGCTATTGAGGAGTCTAAAGATTTAGAACCTATGATGGTGGAGCAATTAGATTGTTCTTTACAAGCTCACAAAGAAAAGAACAAGAGGAGACAGGAAGTGCCACTGGAGAAACTATCTTAAAACTAAGTTATCCTTTAAGGATTATGGAGGTAAAAGAGCTATCCTGGGAATGGACGAGGATGAGGTCGTGGCGGTCATGGAAGAGGAAGAATTAATGCAACAACTTCAACAATGAAGTTAAAATCCACCAATTATTTAGAAGTTGTAACGAACCAATCGGTCGTTTTATATAATTGCACCCCATTACCCCTTTTATTGCTTCACACTTGTATGTTTGTGCTTTTATGAATTGCGGGGTTGATTAGTTTCATTCTGGAAGCTTTCGAGTTGATTTGGACCCTTGAGTCTAAACATAGAAGTCTAAGTTTTAAAATGTGGATCAAACTTTGAATTTTGTAAAAACGACCTTGGAACTGTGTTTTTATGACTCCAACAGCTTCGTATCGTGATTTCGTACTTGAGCGTACGCCCGGAGTTGATTTTGGAAGTCCGTAGGTTGATTTATATTGATTTGCCGAAATTTGGCAATTTTAAGTTAAATTTTTTTACTGTAGGTTGACTTTTAGCTATTGAGATAGGAATTTGATTTTGGGACTTGGAATAGGTCCGCTATGGCATTTAGAACTTGTTTGCAAATTTTGGTGTCGTTTGGAGTTGGTTTGATAGGATTCGGACGCTTAGTTGAAGTTTTAGAAGTTCTTAATCTCTTTGAAAATCATGCATTTATGAGTTCAATTCATAGTTTTAGATGTTATTCTTGTGTTTTGATCGTGCGAGAGTTTGTATGATATTTTTAGACTTGTGTGGATGTTTGGTTTGGAGCCCCGAGGGCTCGGGTGAGTTTCGGATGCTTAGCAAAGTGTTATTGGATATCAAAGTTGCTGGTTTTTCTGCACAGGCCTCAGATCTCGAATTTGTGAGGTCTGAGTTGCATTTGCGAAGGTAGGCAAAGTCTGCTGGGTTCGCATTTGCAAAGTGAACCTGGGGAGAGCTTCTTCGCATTTGCGATCAACATGGTCGCATTTGCGGAGGGTCCATTATTCGCAATTGCGAACTATTCATCGCAATTGCGATGACAGCAGAGATGGAAGGACTTCGCATTTGCGAGTGATTCCTCGCGGGGTTTGCAATTGCAAATCCCAGGTCGCAAATGCAATATCTACGACTGGACAAATAGCTGAGGGACGGGATTTTTGAGTTCATTCTCTCATTTTTGAACCTTAGACTCGTAGGAGGCGATTTGGAGAGGGGATTTTTACCTACAAACCGTGGGTAAGTGATTCTAATCTATTTCTTCATCAACATATCTTAGATTTTAACATCAAAATCATGTGAATCAAAGTAGAAATTTATGAAACTTTGTCAAGTTTTTGAAAAATAAGAAATTGAGTTTTGAGAGTCGATTTGGACTCGGATTTTGAAACTAATCATATATATGAACTCGTGGGGTCATGGGTAGACGTAATCTACCATTGGACTCGGGTTTTGACCGCGCTAGCCCTGGGTTGACTTTTGTTGACTTTTTGGGAAAAGTATAAAAATCTTAACTTTATCTAATGCAATTAAATTCTCTAACATTGTTTGATGATATTGAGTCGATTTTGGTTATATTTGAGCCGTGTGGAGGTGAATTTTAAGGGAAAAGCTATTTCCGAGTGTTGAATTGGCCTAGTTGAGGTAAGTGTCTTGCCTAACTTCGCGTGGGGGAATTACCCCTTAGGATTGGTATTATTTGATTCCATTATGCGAAGTGAAATACGTGTACACTAGGTGACGAGTGGGTACACGGGTTATACGTAGTATTTGACCGGTTTGGGATACTTAGACTATTTTCAAGCTTTAATTGAATTGCCATATTATGTTCTAAATTCTCATAGTCAAATCATCCTTAATTGTGTTTGATTATCCTTAAATGCCTTAGTTGACTTGTTTAGTATTTGTTCAACATTCTACTTGCTAAATTGCCCCCATGTTTTAGTTGAACTTGTTGTCCCCTTTATTATTACATGTTATCTCTTCATTGTTAATTATCATTGTTTGAATTAATTACTCATGTTGCCCCTTTACTTGTTGACTTCCATTATTTGAGATTCAATGTTGAAGATTATTTTCTTTATTGTGAGCTAGTCTTATCTAATATCGTGGTTATACATTATTTTCTCATTGGTGAGTTATTTGGTGTTGATGTTGTGAAAGTCGTTAATACGTTGAGGCAATGTTGGTTATTGTTGAAACATCTATCTTATTGAGCATTTTCCATCCATTATTGTTGTTGGTATTCTTGTATACGTTATGGTAAAGCCATGGGCTATTGTTGTGGAAATATTGATATTGTTGTTGTTGGCAAGTTGTGAAATGTGGGCACTTGTGGTGTAAGGATTTAGTGTAATATGATATTGATGTGCTTGCGGCGGTATAAGGCTTGGGTTGATGTGCATGCGGTGATATAAGGCTTGGGTTGATGTGCATGCGGCGGTATAAGGTGGGACTTATGTGCGTGATTGCTTGTAGGGGAACTACGTGAAGCCACGGCGTCATAAGGAGGGCTAAAGTGCGTGTAGCTATTTCGGGAAAACTATTTTTAAAACCTATTTTCAACTGTAAGGCTGATATGGCGGTATTAGGAAAGATTGTGATTGAAATTGAGAAATGTGGATACGAGACGGTACCTCGGTTATGACTTTTGATTATACGTGGTGGTACCTCGGTATGATTTCATTTTACACGAGGCACCTTGATGTGTTCTTGTTGTTTGTTTCATGTTGCAAAGTTTTGTGGAAGGAATATTTCTTGTTGCTTCATTCTTATTCATTCTAGCAGTTGTAGTCCGTACATGATCATTGTATCACTTTAGTTGCTTCTTTTATGCTATTTCTATTGTTAACTTCCGGTACTAGTTCTTGCTATTATCTTGTTTCGTATCAGTTATTCTTCATTTTTCGTTACTTATCCGTATTACATTTTTATACTGTTTATTTCATATCCTAGAAGGTGTCTTAACCTGGCCTCGTCACTACTCTACTAAGGTTAGGCTCGATACTTACTGGGTACCATTGTGATGTACTCATACTATGCTTCTGCACATCTTTTTATGCATATCCAGGTACGTCCGCTCGTGCCGGTTGATAGAGATTTCCTGCTAGCTGCTTTTACCGGAGACTTCAAGGTATGCCTGCTCGTCGTCCGCAAGCCTCGGAGTCACCTTCCCTTATTTTCCTTACTATTGTATTTCCTTTCAGACAGTGATGTAGTAGTACTCTAGTTGCATTCTGTAGAGCTTATGACTCAATTCCACTGGTTTTGGGGTACATATTTGTGAGATTTTATTTTCAGAAGGTTTTATCTATTATTCAGTTGCTTTTAGTAACTTGTTATTTATATCTGTTCAGTTGTTGTTATTTGTTAGGCTCACCTAGTCTTAGAGACTAGGTGCCATCACGACATCCTTCGGAGGAAATTTAGGGTCGTGACAAGTTGGTATCAGAGCTCTAGGTTCATAGGTGTTACGAGTCATAAGCAGGTCTAGTAGAGTCTTGCGGATCAATACAAAGATGTCCGTACTTATCTTCGAGAGGCTACGGAACTGTTAGGAAAACTTCACTTCTTTGATTCCTTATCGTGTGAAGTGGTTGATTTCAAAAACTAAATATTTGACTTTCTATCACAGAAGGTGAGGAAGCGCACCGTAAGATCCGACGATCAGACACCCGCACCCCCTGCTAGAGCCTCGAGAGGCTGGGGCATGAGCAGAGGCCGAGGACGAGCTCGGGGTGCAACTAGAGCACCTGTCTGAGCTGCGATAGAGGAGCCACCAGTAGCTCCAGCCGGGGGTCAGACATCTGAGGCGCCTATTGCCACCCCAGCACTTCAGGAGACCCCCGCACAGTTCCTAAGCATGTTCAGTACCTTAGCTCAGGCGGGGTTGATCCCACTTGCACTAGCCGCATATCAGGCAGGCGGAGGAACACAGACTCTCACGGCCCGTATCCCAGGGTAGCGGGTCCAAAAGGTCCTAGAGGTTATACCGGTACAGCCTGTTGCTCCAGTTCAGCCCGTGGTTAGGGGAGCAACATTTCAGGAGGAGAAGCTCAGGCTCGAGAGGTTCAAGAAGTGCCACCCTATTACTTTCAGTGGTTTGGCTTCAGAGGATACACATAGTTTTCTTGACGAGTGTTATCGTATTTTCTGCATTATGGGTATTATGGAGACGAGTGGGGTTGCTTTTATTACGTTCCAGCTGAAGGGAGTGGTATACTAGTGGTGGTGGGCGTATGAGGTAGTAGACCAGCTGACACAGCTTCACTTACATGGGATCAGTTTTCAAAGTTTTTCTTAAGAAAGTATGTTTCTCAGACCCTTTGGGATGCTTGGAGCACAGAGTTTGAGCAGCTGCGCCAGGGTACTATGTCAGTGTCAAAGTATGCTGTCCGATTCAATGATTTGTCCAGGCCATACCAGCCTTGGTTGCTACGGCCAGAGAGCAAGTCCGTCGATTCATCAAGGGGCTCAACCAGAGTATTAGATTCAGCATGTCTAGGGAGTTGGAGTCAAACAGCAGGTGGTTGAGATTGCATGTAGGTTGGAGGGTATGCGAGATCGTGATAGAGAGGATAGGGAGGCCAAGAGGCCTCATGGCATGGGGGATTTAGTGGCGGTCATGCCGCAGCTTTAGCCCATCATGGTAGGGGCCATGTGAGCCGTCAGTTCACTCAGCACTTCCATCTTCTAGTGGTGCTCCGTTTGTATCGAGGTCCTAAGTTGCACACTTTGCTCAGTCACTTTCTAGTGCACCTCCTGCGGGGGGTGCCTTCAGCGGTCAGTCCAGCCGACCAGGCCCGAGCCAGTCTCAGACGCCATGCCAACCGAGAGCTTGTTTTGAGTATGGTGATAGCCGCCACATGGTTAGAGACTGCCCTAGACTCACTAAGGATGCACCTTCTCAGACTACTCAGGCTCCTTGGATTCAGTCAGGTCCACAAAGTTCTCAGGCCATGATTGCTGCCCCAGTTGCCGCTCCACCCGCTCAGCTAACTAGGGGTGGGGGACGGGCGGGTAAATGTCGCCCTAGAGGGGGAGGCCAGGCCAGGCCAGATTCTATGCTTTTCCGAGTGGGACAGAGGCAGTTGCTTCAGACTCAGTCATTACAGGTATGGTTCTGGTTTTCAATAGAGATGCATCTGTATTTTTTGATCCGTGGATCTACTTATTCATATGTGTCATCTTACTTTGTTCCGTATTTGGATATATCGCGTGATTCCTTGAGTTCTCCTATTTATGTGTCTACACCTGTGGGAGATTCTATCGTTGTGGACCGTGTGTATCGGTCGTATCTAGTTGCTATTGGTGATTTTGAGACCGGAGTTGATCTGTTGTTACTTAGTATGGTAGACTTTGATGTTATCTTGGGCATGGACTAGTTGTCGCCCTATCATGCTATTATTGATTGTCATGCCAAGACTGTGACACTGGCTATGCTAGGTTTACCACGATAAGAGTGGAGGGGTGCATTAGATTATGTTCCTAGCAGGGTTATATCATTTCTAAAGGATCAATGGATGGTTGAGAAGGGGTGTAATGCTTAATCTAGCCTTTGTGTGGGATGTCAGTGATGATACTCCTACCATTGAGTTAGTTCCAGCAGTGAGAGACTTTCCAGATGTATTTCCAGCAGATCTTCCGGACATGCTGCCCGACAGGGATATCGATTTCAGTATTGACTTATCGCCGGGCACTCAACCCATTTCTATTCCACCATATCGTATGGCCCCAACAGAGTTGAAGGAGTTAAAGGAGCAGTTACAAGAGTTGCTCTAAGGATTCATTCGACCTAGTGTGTCGTCGTGGGGTGCTCCGATTTTGTTTGTGAAGAAAAAGGATAGATCTATGCGCATGTGTATTGATTATTGTCAGTTGAACAAGGTTACAGTGAAGAGCATGTATCCATTGCCACGCATTGATGACCTATTTGATCAGCTACAGGGTGCCAGAGTGTTCTCCAAGATTGTTTTGTGGTCAGGTTATCATCAACTGAAGATTCAGGATCCAGATATTTCGAAAACTGCCTTTAGGACTCGGTATAGTCACTACGAGTTCCTCGTGATGTCATTTGGACTGACCAACACCCCAACAACATTTATGCACCTGATGAACAATGTATTCCAACATTATCTTGATTCATTCGTCATTGTGTTTATTGACGACATCTTGGTGTACTCCCGCAGTCGGGAACATCATCATTAGCATTTGAGGATCGTGCTCCAGACCTTGAGGGAGAAGAAGTTATATGCAGAGTTTTCAAAGTGTGAATTCTGGCTTGATTCGGTGGCATTTTTGGGTCATGTGGTGTCTAGTGAGGGGATCAAGGTTCTTCCAAAGAAGATTGAAGTGGTGCAGAGTTGGCCCAGACCATCTTCAGCTACTAAGATCCCGAGTTTCCTTGGTTTGGCTGGGTATTATCGTCGTTTCTTAGAGGTCTTCTCATCTATTGCTACACCTATGACCAGATTGACCCAAAAGGATGCTCTATTCAGGTACACTGAGGAGTGTGAAGAGAGCTTTCAAAAGCTGAAGACTGCTTTGACCACAACTCCGGTGCTGGTGTTGCCTACGGGCTCGGGGTCTTACACTGTGTTGTGTGAAATGTCACGCGTTGGCCTTGGCGCGGTGTTGATGCAAGAAGGTAGGGTGATTGCCTACGCATCTCGACAGTTGAAGACTCATGAGAAGAATTATCCAGTCCATGATTTAGAGTTGGCAGCCATTGTTCATGCATTGAATATCCAGCGGTGTTATTTGTATGGTGTTCCTTTTGAGGTCTATACTGACCATCGAAGTCTTCAACATGTGTTCAAATAGAAGGATCTTAACTTGCGATAGCGGAGGTGGTTAGAGTTACATAAGGACTATGATATCACCATTCTATATCATCCCGGAAGGCCAACGTGGTGGCGGATGCCTTGAGTCGAAAGGCGGAGAGCTTGGGCAATTTAGCATATCTGCCGGTACAGGAGAGACCATTAACATTGGATGTTCAGGCCTTGTCCAACCAATTTGTTAGATTGGATGTTTCGGAGCAGATTCAAGTTTTGGCTTATGTGGTTTCTCAGTCTTCTCTATATGACCTTATCAGAGAGTGTCAGTATGACGACCCCCATTTGCTTGTACTCAAGGACACGGTTAGCACGGCGATGCCAAGGAGGTCACTGTCGGGAAGATAGTGTGTTACGGATGCTGGGCAGGCTATGTGTGTCCAATGTAGAAGGGTTGCGTGAGTTAATTCTTCATGAGGCTCACAATTCGCGGCACTCCATTCATCTGAGTGCCGCTAAGATGTATCAGGACTTGAGGAAGAACTATTGGTGGAGAGAATGAAGAAAGACATAGTGGAGTATGTAGCTCGGTACCTAAATCGTCAGCACGTGAAGTATGAGCATCAGCGGCCATGTGGATTGCTTCAGAGGCTAGAGATTCCTGAGTAGAAATGGGAGCGTGTCACCATGGACTTTGTTGTTAGGCTCCCACGGACTTAGAGGAAGTTTGATGCAGTATGGGTGATTGTGGATAGGTTGACCAAGTCGGCTCATTTTATTCTGGTAGTGACTACCTATTCTTCAGAGCAGTTGGCTCAGGTTTATATCCGCGAGATTGTCCGACTTCATGGCGTACCGCTATCTATTATCTCTGAACGGGGTACGCAGTTCACCTCGCATTTCTAGAGGTTGTACAACATAAGCTAGGCACACTGGCTGAGTTGAGTACAACATTTCACCCTCAGACGGACAAACAGTCCGAACGCACTATTCATATATTAAAGGATAGCTCTGTGCATGTGTGATGGAGTTTGGGGGTTCTTGGGATCAATTCTTGCCGCTTGCAGAGTTTGCCTACAACAACAGCTACCAGTCGAGCATTCAGATGGCTCCGTATAAGGCCTTGTATGGGAGGCAATGTCGGCCTCCGGTGGGTTGGTTTGAGCTGGGCGAGGCTAGGGTATTGGGTACAAACTTGGTTCAGGATGCTTTGAAAAAGGTTAAATTGATTCAAGATTGGTTTCGCACAGCCCAATCTAGACAGAAGAGTTATGCGGATAGGAGGGTTCACAACGTTGCATTAATGGTTGGAGAGCGGGTCTTGATCCGGGTTTCGCCCATGAAGGGTGTTATGAGGTACGGGAAGAAGGACAAGTTGAGCCCTAGGCATATCAAACTTTTTGAGATTCTTGAGAAGATTGGAGAGGTGGCCTACAGCTTGCACTCCCACCTACTCTAGTTGCAGTTCATCCAATATTCCATGTTTCTATGCTCTAGAAAGTATCACGGTGATCCGTCTCATGTGTTAGACTTTAGCTCAGTCTAGCTGGACAAGGATTTGTCTTATGTTGAGGAGCCGGTGGCCATCTTGGATCGGCAGGTCCGGAAGTTGAGGTCAAAGGATATTGCTTCAGTGAAGGTTTAATGGATGGGTCATCCGGTTGAGGAGGTGACCTGGGAGACCGCGCACGACATGCGGAGTCATTATCCTTATCATTTCACCACTTTAGGTATGTTCTTATGCACGCTCGAGGAAGAACGTATGTTTTAAGAGGGGGAGAATGTAACGACCCGATCAGTCATTCTATGTAATTACGCTCCGTTACCCCTTTTATTGCTTCACACTTGTATGTCTGTGCTTTTATGACTTGTGGGGTTGATTAGCTTCGTTCCGGGAAGCTTTCGGGTTGATTTGGACCCTTGATTCTAGACTTAGAAGTCTAAATTTGAAAATGTGGACTAAACTTTGACTTTTGTGAAAACGACCGGAAACAATATTTTATGACTCTGATTGCTTCGTATCGTGATTTCGGACTTGGTCGTATGCCCGGAGTTGATTTTGGAAGTCTGTAGGTTGATTTGTGTTGATTTGCTGAAATTTGGCAATTTTAAGTTGAAAAGTTTGACCGTAGGTTGACGTTTAGCTATGGAGCTAGGAATTTGATTTTGGGACTTGGATTAGGTCCATTATGGCATTTAGAACTTGTCATTAAAATTTGGTGTCGTTTGGAGTTGGTTTGATAGGATTCGGACGCTTAGTTAAAGTTTTAGAAGTTCTTGAAAATCTCTTTGAAAATCATGTGTTTTTGAGTACAATTCATAGTTTTAGATGTTATTCTTGAGTTTTATATCATGCGAGGGAGTTTGTATGATATTTTTAGACTTGCGTGGATGTTTAGTTTGGAGCCCCGAGGGTTCGGGTGAGTTTCGGACGCTTAGCGGAGTGTTGTTGGAAATCAAAGTTGCTGGTTTTTCTGCACAGGCTTTTGTGAGGTCTGAGTTCGCATTTGTAAGGTAGGCAAAGTCTGCTGGGTTCGCATTTGCAAACCCAGTGTTTGCATTTGCGAAGTGAACCTGGGGAGAGCTTCTTCGCATTTGCTATCAACATGGTAGCTTTTGCGAAGGGTCCACTGTTCGCAATTGCGAACTATTCATCGCAATTACTATTCATCGCAATTGCAATGACAACAGAGATGGAAGGACTGCACATTTGCGAGTGATTCTTAGCATTTGCAAGGTTCGCAATTGCAAATCCTAGGTCGCAAATCCGACATCTACGACTGGACAAATAGCTGAGGGACGGGATTTTTGAGTTCATTCTCTTATTTTTGAACCTTAGACTCGGTAGGAGGCGATTTGGAGAGGGGATTTTCACCTACAAACTGTGGGCTCATCAACATATCTTAGATTTTAACATCAAAATCATGTGAATCAAAGTAGAAATTTATGAAACTTTGTCAAGTTTTTGAAAAATAAGAAATTGAGTTTTGAGAGTCGATTTGGATTCGGATTTTGAAACTAATCACATATATGAACTCGTGGGGTCATGGGTAGATGTAATCTACCATTGGACCCGGGTTTTGACCAGGCTAGCCCTGAGTTGACTTTTGTTGACTTTTTGGGAAAAGTGTAAAAATCTTAACTTTATCTATTGCAATTAAATTCCCTAATATTGTTTGATGATATTGAGTCAATTTTGGTTAGATTTGAGCCGTGTGGAGGCGAATTTTAAGGGAAAAGCTATTTTCGAGTGTTGAATTGGCCTAGTTGAGGTAAGTTCTTGCTTAACTTCGTGTGGGGGAACTGCCTCTTAGGATTGTATTGTTTGATTCCATTATGCGAAGTGAAATCCATGTATGCTAGGTGACGATTGGGTACACTGGTTATACGTAGTATTTGACCGGTTTGGGCTACTTAGACTATTTCCATGCTTTAATTGAATTGCCATATTATGTTCTAAATTCTCATAGTCAAATCATCCTTAATTGTGTTTGATTATCCTTAAATGCCTTAGTTGACTTGTTTAGTATTTGTTCGACATCCTACTTACTAAATTGCCCCCATGTTTTAGTTGAACTTGTTGTCCCCTTTATTTTTACATGTTATCTCTTCATTGTTAATTATCATTGTTTGAATTAATTGTTCATGTTGCCCCTTTACTTGTTGACTTCCATTATTTGAGATTCAATGTTGAAGATTATTTCTTTTATTGTGAGCTCGTCTAATCTAATATCGTGGTTATACATTATTTTCTCAATGGTGAGTTATTTGGTGTTGAAGTTGTGAAAGTCGTTAATACGTTGAGGCAATGTTGGTTATTGTTGAAACATCTAACTTATTGAGCATTTTCCGTCCATTATTGTTGTTGGTATTATTGTATACGTTGTGGTGGAGTCATGGGCTACTATTGTGGAAACATTGATATTGTTGTTGTTGGCAAGTTGTGAAATGTGGGCACTTGTGGCACGAGTTGTTATTGTAATATGATATTAATGCACATGCGGCAGTATAATGCTTGGGTTGATGTGCATGCGGCGGTATAAGGTGGGACTTATATGCGTGATTGCTTGTAGGTGAACTATGTAAAGCCACTCGACATCATAAAGTGGGCTAAAGTGCGTGTAGCTTTTTCGAAAAAACTAATTTTAAAACCTACTTTCAAATGTAAGGCTCACATGGCGGTATTTGGAAAGATTGTGATTGAAATTGAGAAATGTGGATACGAGACGGTACCTTGGTTGTGATTCTTAATTATACAAGGCAGTGTCTCGGTTTGATTTCATTATACACGAGGCGGTACCTCGATGTGTTCTTGTTGTTTGTTTCATGTTGCAAAGTGTTGTAGAAGGAATATTTCTTGTTGCTTCATTCTTCTTCATTCTAGCAGTTGTAGTCCGTACATGATCATTGTAGCACTTTAGTTGCTTCTTTTATGCTATTTCTAGTGTTAACTTCCGGTACTAGTTCTTCCTATTATCTTTTTCCGTATCAGCTATTCTTCATTTTCCGTCACTTATTACGAATTACATTTTTATATTGTCTATTTCATTTCCTAGTAGGTGTCTTGACCTGACCTCGCCACTACTCTGCTGAGGTTAGGCTCCATACCAGATGAGTTGCGTGAGTTGATTCTTCAGGAGGCTCACAGTTCGCGGTACTCCATTCATCCGGGTACCGCTAAGATGTATCAGGACTTGAGGCAGCACTATTGGTGTAGGAGGATGAAGAAAGACATAGTGGAGTATTTAGCTCGGTGCCTAAATTGTCAGTAGGTGAAGTATGAGCACTAGAGGCCAGGAGATTTGCTTCAAAGACTTAAGATTCTTGAGTGAAAATGGGATCGTGTTACCATGGACTTCATTGCTGGACTCCCACGGACTCAAAAGAAATTTGACGATGTATAGGTGATTGTGGATAGGTTGACCAAGTTGGCTCATTTCATTCCGGTGGTGACTACCTATTCTTTAGAGCAGCTGGCTCAGATCTATATCCGCGAGATTTTTCAACTTCATGGCATGCCGGTATCCATTATCTCTGACCAGGGCACATAGTTTACATCACACTTCTGGAGTGTCGTATAGCGTGAGTTAGGCACACGGGTTGAGTTGAGTACTTCATTTCACCCCCAGACGGACGGACAGTCTGAGCGCACTATTTAGATATTAGAGGATATGCTTCGTGCATGTGTTATGGATTTCGGGGGTTCTTGGGATCAATTCTTTCTGCTTTTGGAGTTTGCCTACAACAACAACTATCAATCGAGTATTCAGATGGCTCCATATGAGGCCCTATATGGCAGGCGATAACGTTCTCCAGTCGGTTAGTTTGAGCCTGGTGAGGCTAGATTATTGGGCATAGTGTTGGTTCGAGATGCCTTGAGAAGGTCAAATTGATCTAGGATCGGCTTCGTACATCACAGTCTAGGTAGAAAATTTATGCTGATCGGAAGGTTCGTAATGTAGGGAGAGCAAGTTTTGCTCTGGGTTTCACCCATGAAGGATGTGATGAGATTCGGGAAGAAGGGCATGTTGTGCCCTAGGTATATCGGCCCTTTCAAGATCCTTGAGAGAGGGGGAGAGGTGGCCTACAAGCTTGCATTCCCACCTAGTTTATCTGCAGTTCATTCGGTTTTCCATGTTTCCATGCTCTGGAAGTATCACAGTGATCCATCCCGTGTTTTAGATATGAGCTCAGTCCAATTGGACAAGGATTAGTCTTATGTTGAGGAGCCAGTGGTCATCTTGGACAGGCAGGTCCGAAAGTTGAGGTAAAAGAATATTGCTTTAGTGAAGGTTCAGTGGAGGGGTCACCCAGTCAAGGAGGAGACTTGGGAGACCGAGCATGATATGTGTAGCCGTTATCCTCATCTTTTCACCACTTCAGGTATGTATCTATACTTGTTCGAGGACGAATGTTTGTTTTAAGATGGGGAGGATGTAACCACACAGCCGGTCATTTTGAGTATTTTAGCCATGTTCCCCTATTTATTGCCTCCTCTATGTTATATTGTGGTTATGTGACTTGCCGGGGTGGTTGTCTTGGTTTTTGAATGAGTTTCGGAATGAATTGGGACACTTAGTTCTAAAGTTGGAAGCTTAAGTTAAAAGAGTTGACCAGAGTTTAAATTTTGTGTAGACGACTTCGGAATGGACTTTTGACGCTTTTGATAGCTTCGTATGGTGATTTTGGACGTAGGGGCGTGTTCGGATATTGATTTAGAGGTTCGTAAGACGTTTTGGCTTGAATTAGCGGAAGTTAGAAAGTTGAAGGTTTGGAAGATTAAGAAGTTTGACCAAGAGTTGACTTTATTGATATCGGGGTCAGATTCCAATTCCAGAAGTTGGAATAGGTCTGTTGTGTCATTTTTGACTTGTGTGCAAAATGGTTTGGTAGTTTTGGAAGTGAATGTTCATGGATTCAATAGATTTGAATTGGGTTGCGATTCGTTGATTCAATGTTGTTTGATGTGATCTTAAGGCTCGAGTAGATTCGTTATGTGTTTTGAAACTTGATGGTATGTTTGGACTAGGTCACGGGGACCCCGGATGTGATTCGGATTGAATCCGGAACCATTTTGGACTTGGTTGATTGCTGTATCACTGCTGAGTTAGGTGCAATTGCACCTGCGTACTTTGGGCCGCTGGTGCGACACCGTAGAAACGGTCACAGAGCCGCAGAAGCAAGGTTTGGACTGGTGTACTAGTTCTGCAGGTGCAGATGAAGGCGCCCAGATGCGCATTTGCAGAAGCAGAAGTGGCACCGTAGGTGTGGTATTTGGACTCTTGGTGTTGACTGCCGGTGCGATCGAGCGCCGCAGAAGCGAACAATTTTCTGCAGAAGCGGGAACACAGGAGCATCCCTTATCCGCAGAAGCGGAAGTCCCTGGCTTAAGTGAAAATCGCACCTGCGATGGATTTGCCGCAGGAGAGATTGTTGATCCGCAGAAGCGGAATCACTGGGCTGAAAAGGGACAGATCGAGGGTTTTTTTCCATTTTTCATCTTTTGAGTTAGAGACCTCGGTTTTGGGCGATTTTGGGAGATATTTTCAAGGAGTTGATCGGGGTAAATGATTTTAACTCGGATTAGACTATTATACGTGAATCCATCATTATTTTTATTATTTAATTAGTGGTTTGAGTTGGAAAAATTAGGGAATTTTGTGAAAACTTCATAAGCTATAATTTGAGGATTTGAAAGTTGATTTGAGGTCGAAACTGAATAATTTTAGTATGGTTGGACTCGTTATTGAATGTGTGTTCGAATTTTTGTAAGTTTAATCGGGTTCCAAGACGCGGTCCCAGGATTGACTTTTTGAGTTGACTTTTTGATTTTCTTTAAAGATTGCAACTTTATATCCGAAATAATTTTCTATGGTTTGTATTTATGGTATAAAGTTATTTTGTCTATATTCAAGCGGTTCGGAGTTGGATATTCAAGGAAAAGGTTTACTAGTGGATTGAGTTAGCTTGTTTGAGGTAAGTATTTTGCCTAACTTTGTGTGGGAGAATTACCCTTTAGGATTGGAGTTGTTTGTGTTGTTTTTGGTACGTGAAAGTCGTGTACGCAAGGTGACGAATGGGTACACGGGCTATGTGTGGTAATTGGCTGATTTAGGCTATTTAGATTCTTTTCATGCTTTTAATTGAATTGTCATAGCATGTTATATTTTTCATTGTTAGTCTACCCTCACGTGTATTAATCTGCCATCACATGCCTTGTTTGACATTGTTAATACTTGTTCCGCCTTGTACCTGTTATTTGCTCTTATATGCTTAATTGAGGTTTTTATCTTCCTTATTGTTTGTTATTCCTTTAGTTGTTGAATTGCTTACTTGAAGTTGTTGTTTTCATGTAATAGCATGAGTTACTAGTGTTGAAGTTGTAAACGCCGTGATCACATTGAGACAAAGTTGTTAATTGTTAAAATACCATTCTTGTTGAGCCTATTCACTTTCAGTTTGCTATTGTCGAGATTCTTGTACACATTGTGGTTGAGCCATGGGCTATTTATTGTGAAAATATTGATATTGTTGATTCTTTTGGCAAGTTGTGGCATATGGGCACTTGTGGTGCAAGTTATGATTATGTTATGATATTGATGCGCATGCGGCAGTATAAGGATAAGGGTTAATGTGCATGTGGCGGCATAAAGTGGGATTTATGTGTGTGTTGCTAGAAAGGAAATTACTTGAAGCCACGAGATGACATAAGGTGGGCTAAAGTGCATGTAGCTATTTCGGAAAAACTGTTTTCAAGACTATCTAAAATGTAAGCTCACACGGCGGTATAAGGAAAGATTGTGATTGTGATTGTGATTGTGAAATGAGATACGATGCTGTACCTCGGTTGTGATTCTTGTTGTAATCTTTCACTTACATCATTTGTGTTTGTCTGCATCGTTTTTTTGGTATTGTTATTATCTGTTCCTCCCTTGTTGCCTTATTGCCTTAAATTCAATTGTGGCTTATCTTGTTGTACTTCTTCGTTGCCTCATTTCCTCGTTTCCATTACTTATTTACTGTGCTATACTTGTTCAACCTCTTTTATTATCTTAGTAGGTGTCTTGACCTGACCTCGTCACTGCTTTACCAAGGTTAGGCTTGATACTTACTAGGTAGCATTGTGGTGTACTCATACTACGCTTTTGCACATCTTTTTGTGCAATATCCAGGTACCTCATACCAGGCTAGGCACCAGCGAGTAGAGCTTTCAGATCGGAGACTTCAAGGTATACCTACTGACATCGCAGGCCTCAGAATCACCCTCTGTCCTTGTTTTTCTATTGCATTCTCTCTATTTATACAGTGATGTATTAGGGATATTTTAGTATACTCGTGTAGAGCTTATGACTCAGTCTCACCAGATTTTGGGAGTTATTGTCAGCACTATTATTGAGTTCTTTTATGATAGGTGGTTGTTTAAATTTTGAAGTTCTATTATTATTTCCGTTATTTTCTCCATGCGTATTAGGTTTACCTAGTCTTAGAGATTATGTGCCATTACGACAACCTATAGTGGGAGATTGGGGTCGTGACAGAAGTCCCGAATAATTTAAATTTTAATAGGCTTAAGACGTTATTTGATTGATCATAATTAACGTCGAAATTACACAAATACACAAATATAATTCGAACTTAGTAAAGTGTCTAAAATATCAAGTGAAGTAGAGTTTGAGTGATAGTAATGATCGAAATGGAAAAAAGTTCTAAAGTAATTTTTGAGTTTCAAGTTTGATATGCAGACCTTAAAATATTATGCTGTGTGCCGCATATATTGATGCATTTACACAAATGAGGGGTTGTGGAGAATAGGATACTAAAAATTATTATGCAGATTGCATAATATTGCGTGGATCGCACAATATCAAAAATCAATAGTGCCGCAAAATTTTGTAAATTGTACTGTAATTGTGCGACCCGCAAAATTTTGTAAACTGTATAATATTTTGCGGGTCGCACAATTACAGTTTGTGACATCGTTTTTCAAATCCTATTAATATAAATAGGCCTCGTTTTTAGAGATTTTTTTTTTTTAACTTTAGGGTATGTCAAGAATCCTCCACTCTAGGTGAGTTTCTAATTTTTTCTGCTAATGAAAACATATATGATGGAAAGCTTGCTTATCAAGTCATTTTGGCTTTCATTCCTCTAGTTAGATTATTCTACTTTATTTTATCCAGAAAGCCTATTCATTTTTTTTTCATTCGGTTGACCTCAACCACTCAGACCGTACTTCTTGGGCGAAGTATTTTACGCGTTAGCTGAGGTCCTTCTGCGTGGACCAAGGGAGAAAGCTCATCATTTACAACATGGACAACTAGGATATAGCCACCCTTAAAAGAATACGTAATAACTTATTAATCACGCGCTTTTGCGCTGAAGATGAATGGAGTAAAGTGAACTCCCAAAAAGGTTCATTTCTCTTAAGCCATAATCTCTTTAACTCTTTTCTCATATTTTTTTTGACCTTTTTCATGTTTCTTACCTAAAATATTTGCGAAAAAATAAAGGCATCTTATTATTTTTTTTATTAAAATTTATCTCGAAACTTATTAATCTCTTCCCTAATGAGCTGACATTCACTAGAAGAATCGTAATATAAAGACGTCACATAATACCATACTTATAATGTTGACTTTTCTCTCTCCATTTTCTATATTTTCAATAAAACAATAAAATCTAATAAAGAACTATATTTTTTTGAATCTTTTCTCACTCGTTTTTCTTTCTTCTTCCCTTATGTTTTTTGTAACTTAATCTCTTACTTTCTACACAATGTAATTGATTTTTATGTTCTTGTTTGTTTTCTGCAGGTTCAAAGAAAATGATCGATCTTTTATGTTCATTAAATTCATTAGAACTTCTAACTTGGTTTCTTCAGTTTGTGAGATTTGTGCTGATCCTTTACATTTTTTTTGAAGGTTTGTTTTGTTGACATCTAATTAGCACCTTTCTGATTTCGTTTCTAGAACTGTAAAGTCTAGTTTGGAACTTTTAGATCTGTCATTTTGTTCATAAATTACTGGAGTTGATTTTGGAGTTAGGATTATGGCTGGAAAAATAATTTAAACCTAAATTTCATTTAAAGGTGATCGAGATCTAGTGCCCAATAAAATGAATTAATTGTATTTTTCAAATAATTCTTAACCGAATAAACTCATTTTACGGGCTACAAAATTAAATATGAGTTTACTTTATACATGTTATTTACCCGTAAAAAAGTACAGTTGAATTTATACGTGATTTCTAGATAAGTGAATTAATTTGATCCTTAAATAATAAAATAATTGACGAATTATGCAATACTTAGCCTTGAGATGGAGACGAAATAACAGAAACAACAGTTCCGAGAACAGGGTTTTCGGGCATAACATCAATGAAATCGAAAAGCAAGAAGATAACATTGTATTAAATTTTGAATAGAATGTAGCATAAGTTTATCAGAAAATTTGTGTCTCTTCCAATGATAACTGAGTTCACTATTTATAGCTATGTCTAGGGAAAGAGGTCTTAGGATCGTGCCCCTCTTTAATGTCAATTATGAGGGTCATTGATGAAGATGTAACAGTGAACATAAATGCCAAATTTCCTGTAACGGGTAATCGTTCTTAATGCCATAGAATATTCTTTATTAAATGCTACCGGGCGAAGAGTATTTATCACATCTTATTCTTTCCGGTGACAAACGGAACAGCTGCCTTCGGTCTTAGATTCCACGTGTCCCTTTTTTGGGTGGCCACATGTCAAAGCATATTTTACCCTATACAGATAGTCCCCCTGCTTTCCGGTGACACAACGTTGTGTTACCGGGAAGTTGGTAGAAACACTCTTTTGGCAGGAATTACTATAACTCCCTTTAAAGGCTTCTGACGGTTGATTAGACGCACGTCTCTCTGCATTTAATGCCTCGAACACCATCATGGCTATGAATTTAGTCGCCAAAACGTTTACTTATACGCATCAACCTTCTCTCCTATACTTCCATAATTTTACTAGCTTCCCTTACTCGACTTGAATCCTGCTCTTCATCTAATTCTCTTCAACCAAAAACCTTTTCCTTCTTCCATACAATGGCTTCTTCCTCAAAGCGTACCAGCTTTTCAAAGAACAAGAAGAAGGCCGAGGATTCTGCTCCTCCAACAGTGGGCTCCATCATCCCTCGAAGTCTTGTTACCATAAAAGACTTCGAAGAGAAATTTCCTACTACTAACTCCCGTACATGGGCCGTCAGTAGGTATCCTTCTTCCGTCTATCCTTTTAGCATTCCTGCTGTGAAGGAAGACTATCGTTGTCACGATTTGGATATCGTTGCTCCTGATCTATCGAAGAGAGTGACCCTACCTAAGGAGGGTTTTACATCTTTTTATATGTATCCCTTTATTTTGGGTGCGTTCTCTTTGAGTGGAGAGCTTGAATCCGTTATTGCGGAGTTTTGCCTCCTCTACCAGGTGTGTTTGGCACAAGTAAGTCCTTTTGTGCGGAGGACGGTTGCTTTCCTTCGGCGCTTGTGCCATGAGACGAGAGAAGAGCTAACCTTAGCTCATATGATGAATCTCTATTCTCTCAAGATCTTTCCAGGGGAATGATAAACCTCTACAAATGTGGCTACCATGCTCTGTTATCTAGCATGGATGACGACAACAATCGTGGATGGATGGCATGGTTCGTTGCAGTTGCCACCAACGATATCATTCAGGCAACGGCTTCATCCTTTCCGTCCGCTTGAAACCGGACTCATAAGCTCTTTGTTTAATATTTCTTTTATTAAATATTCTTTTATACCAGTATTGATCCTCCATCCTTCATCTGTTTCAGCAACCCGATGCATCCTACAGGTGGTTGAAGGGTTGGACCGGTGGGTCCAGACGATCTTGGATATTACGATGCATGAAACTCGCTTGTGGAAAGAACTGGCCCCTATGTACGGGTGGAAGGCCAAAAATCATGGTAATTCAAACTCACCGTGTTTCAATATTTCCTGTGAAGAACTTGATTGCTCCCTTCTACCTTGTCTATGAAATCAGGTCTACTCGCGGGCTCTATTGCAGTCCCCAAGAAGGACATCTTGGTTGACCCTGTTGATACGGCGAGGCTGCTTCAAGAAGCGCTTACTCGAATAGGTATCTCCAGGCCTACTTCGGGTACAAGTGTATCATTATAGAATCCCCGGCCGGAGGACAAACAACTAAAAAGAAGACGCTCCTCCGCGGACGGGGAAAAGAATAAAAGGGTGAAGACTGCTGCATCCCAGTCATCTCCGATAGTGATGATTGCTGGCTCTTCCTTCCGGGCCGGTCGTAGACACTGTGATGATCGACGATGATGAAGAAGCTAGTGATAAGAATCTTCTCTACATAGAAGACGACGATCCTCATCATCTCAATAGGATGTTCGAGCTGTTGAGATAGTTACACCAACGGAGGACGATGTTTCGGCACTTTGGGGAGAGTTCGATTTGGTAGATAATGCC
Source organism: Nicotiana obtusifolia (assembly GCA_002018475.1). Classification (NCBI taxonomy): domain Eukaryota; kingdom Viridiplantae; phylum Streptophyta; class Magnoliopsida; order Solanales; family Solanaceae; genus Nicotiana; species Nicotiana obtusifolia. The sequence continues at coordinate 37,551 of MCJB01004847.1, forward strand.
AACTCCCGTCTTTGGGCCCCAATTGTTGTGCCCGGTGCTGCAGGGCTGAGTACCTGGTCCCTACCGTCTTTGGTTAGCAAGCATCCAACAATCAGTACTGCATTTGATGCAGCTGCTTCTCACTCTTCAACCCCATCAGCTTTATCTCCACCTTCGCCAACACCAGCAACTGCTACATCATTTTCATCTGCATATATTCTTCCACCAGCAACTACCACATCACCTCCACCGGCCACACTTGATCATGAAGGAAGTGTTCCTCTTTCCCAGTCCCCAGTTCATGGGAATTTGGGGCAAAATTACGCTACCCCCTCCTGAGATCTACAAGGGAGGAGGAATGTTACTCTTTCGGTCTCCACTGGATGCAACTTGCTATCCTGGCCGGTGGAGCTTGCTAATTACCTAAATCCTTTGGCTTCAGAAAAGGATTGGGAAAAGGTTCAGGCTCTCTCAGGAGAGTGCTTGTTGAACAACACCATTCACAATGCTGCAGCGGTATATTCTTTGCTTCTTTTGTTATTTCTACTATTTTTGCATAAATACATCCTGAGTTAGTTTTTCTCACTTTGTAGGCCAACTTTCTTGCTTCCAAGGGCCTTCAAAGGTTGACTAGGGAAAAGGTGAAACTTACTTCCGAGCGGTATCAACTTTTGGTTGAACTGGACCAAGCCGTTATTCGCCTCTAAGAATTGGAAACTAAGGCTGCCGAAGCTATTGTGTTGCAAACTCGTCTGCAGCAAAGTGAGCATGAAGTGGAGACCCTTAGCCAAGAGATTCCCCGTTGAGGGTCCAATTTGAAGAGGCCAGGGCCAAATGGGCTGAAGTCCATAATGCCATATTTGCTGCATCCGATCGTGAGGCTGCCTCTGTTGAAAAATTGATCAACTTAGAGGCAGCCTTGAATTCCAAGGCTAAAGCGCTTGCTACTGCAGGGGTAATATATGCCTAGCTGGAGGAGAAGCACAAAAGGACCATTGAGCATAATAAGATTTTCAGCTCTACTATCCCTGAGCTCGATGTTAGCCTCAAGTCTGTTAGATGCACCCGGGAAAACCTTTCTGCCGAGGTCACTAATTCAAAGAAGAACTCAAGCGCCGAGCGGCTTCCCTTATTGTTGATAAAACTTATGCTATGTACAGCATAAGAAGGAAAACCTGGAAGAGGCCAAAGATGGTATCATTGATTTTGATGCTGATATTGTTAAGGCCTGTGAGCTTGAGTTAGCTGCCAAAAGTGGTCTCTCAGCAAGGTCCGATGCTCCTGGTCCTTCTGGTTTCGGTTTCGAGTTTTCGAGAACTGAAGAAGAATCGGGGGATGATAATGCTGAAGGCCAAACTGGTGAAGGTCAAAATGTTGAGCCATTAGTGGATCCATCTACTACTCCCTGGGACGAGACACTTCTCTTCCCCCGGATTCCGGAGATACTGCAGTTTAGCTTTTCTTTTCTTTTTCCAATTCTTGTATCTATGCCGTTTTTGCATGTTATTGTAAATAGAAACATCTTTTTGCTCAAGTATTTGTTTGAGTCTTTCTTTCGTTTGAATATCCATGCAAGTCCTTAACCTTTGCATTTTCTTCCTTTTGCTTAAGAGTTTTGCGCAAGTTTTTTTGTTCGCGTCTTATTATGTAAAGCCTTGGATGTATCTTTCCCAAAAGCATTTTGGTCTGGGTATCAACCCTTTTTCTTGAGGGCTTTTGTAAGTATTTGCCTTTTTGCGACCTTTCGTATACGTCTTCGGGTGTATATTTTTCCGAAGACATTTTGATTATGGGCATGAATTCATCCGAAACAACCCTTTAACGTGAGGGTTTTTATAAGAGAGGCCCTCTTATATTTACAGTGCTCTTGAAGAGGACATCTCCTGTTCATTACGACACTAGCATTTGAAGTACTTGTTTAACTTTCAAATGACAAAGTTGATAAAAACAAAAGGATTTCATTTCACTTTATTCCTTCTTCTTTCAAAAAGTACATAAGCATTTGCTATGCTGAAAAGAAATTGCCATTACATGTGACTAATTTGTACAACTTGTTTCTACGGGGTTGTCCGTGCAGTACCCGGTCTGGATGATATAATTTTGTTTCTGATTTTTCGTTCTCGGTTGACGTGGCAGTCATTGTATCTTCATATCTAGCGAAGGACTATCTAACAACCCTCTAGTAGTTTGCGCTGGTGAACGGTCGGGTAATCTTTGCTCAATAGCAAACTTAACTTCTCGGTGGAAATTTGCTGTAAAGTAAAAGATTATCTAATCATCCCCGAGTGGATCTTTGCTTGTGTGCCTTGTTATTAAAGGTCTTATTGCTGATGTCTTTGTAGTATGATTTTCGTGCTCGAGATAATCGATGATTTCATTTCTCCAGTCCCAAACCAAATTAGTCGCATTTACCTCATAGTAACCATTTGTATCCAGGACTGAGTTCATCAGTTGTACTACCGTCCCGGATTGTGATCCCTTTATTCCCGTTGATGATCCAAGGTTATCCAATGCGTCTGCTTCTGTGTTATCTTCCCTTAGGATATGAGTAATCAACCACTCCCAAAATTGCGCCAACAGAGCATGTACCTTTACCACGTATTGTTGCATGCGCTCCTCTTTGGTTTCGAAGTTTCCATATACCTGATTTACCATCAGCCGTGAGTCGCACTTGATTTTGATGACCTCGGAGTCAAGTCCCCGGGCCAATACGAGCCCCGCAATCAAAGCTTCATACTCTGCTTTATTGTTAGTTAAAGGGATTGTTCTAATAGCTTGCCTTAGGGTTTCCTCCCAAAGCGTGATTAAGACTATACCAAGCCCAGAGCCTTTTATATTGGAAACTCTGTCCCTAAATAAGGTCCAAACCCCTGATGTAGATTCTGATACCATTACTGCCTCTTTGGTTTCGAGGAGCAGTAATCCTGGACTGAAATCGGCCACGAAGTCAGCCAATACTTGCGACTTAATTGCAGTCCTTGGTTTATATTCTATGTCAAACTCGCTCATTTCAACGGCCCATTTAGCCAATCTACCCGAGCTCGGGTTTATGAAGGATGTTCCGCAAAGAAAAAATGGTTACCACGGCTATCTGGTAGCATTGGAAGTAGGGCCTCTGCTTCCGAGCGGTGACTACGAGAGCTAAGGCCAATTTCTCCAAATGTAGATAGCGAGTTTCTGCTCCCATTAAAATTTTACTAAAATAATAAATTGGAGATTGCATACCTTCATCCTCACGGACTAAAATCGCACTCACCGCAACTTCCTAGACCGCGAGGTAGACTAAAAATGTTTCACCTTCTTTTGGTCTTGAAAGCAATAGAGGGCTTGACAAGTATTTTTTTCAAATCCCTCAAAGCCAGTTGGCACTCCGGGATCCATTCGAAATTATTTTCTTTTTGACCAGTGCGAATAAACGATGACATTTTTCTGATGACCAGGAAATGAACCTGCTTAAAGCTGCCAATCCCTGTGAGCCTTTGGACTTCCTTCACGTTTGACAGTTGGTCCGGGGATGTCTTCTATGGCCTTGATGTTATCAATGTTTAATTTAATTCCCCTTTGAGATACCAGAAATCCCACAAACATACCAGAGCTGACCCCGAACGCGCATTTCTCAGGGTTAAGTTTCATATTATGCTTCCTTAGCATGTCAAAAGTTTCTTGCAGATGCTTAAGGTGATCATCTGCATTCAAAGACTTAACGAGCATGTCGTGTATATAAACTTCCATAGTTTTTCCTATTTGATTTTCAAACATCATGTTCACGAGCTGTTGATAAGTGGCTCCGGGCATTTTTCAACCCGAAGGGACTCACATTGTAGCAATATGTACCGAAATTTGTTATAAACAAAGTCTTTTCCTGATCCTCTGAGTTCATCGCAATTTGGTTGTACCCGGAATAAGCATCGAGGAAACTCATTAACTCGTGCCCGGCCGTGGCATCAATCATTTGATCGATGTTTGGCACTAGGAACGAGTTCTTCGGGCATGCCTTATTAAGATCTTTATAATCTACACACATGCAAACTTTATTGTTATTCTTAGGAACTACTACTACATTAGCGAACCAGTCTGGATATTTTACCTCTCTGATTGAACCGATATTAAGTAAGCGGGTTACCTCTTCTTTGACGAATTTATTCCTGGCTTCGGCAATAGGGCATTTCTTTTGTCTTACCGGAGGTATGGTGGGATCCAAACTTAACTTGTATACGACTACCTCCATCGGGATACCTTTCATATCCTCATGCGACCATGCAAAAAAATCTGCATTAAACTTAAGAAATTTAATAAAGCCAGACCTGAGCTCCGGGTGCAATTCTATCCCCAGGTAGAACTTCCTTTCTAGGAATTCTTCGAACAATGCAACTTGTTCAAGCTCTTGCACTGTGGATTGCATCCGTCTCTTCTGGAACTTGGAAATATCTCGGCACCTGATAATATTCCGACGCCTCTACCCCCGGGCTAACTTCATCTAATTCGAGAACAAGTGCTGGTTCCTGTAATTGCTGTGACGCGTGTTCCTTTCCTTTCTACTGGAGACCGAAATTGCATTCATCTCCCTTGCGCCGGTTGATCACCCCTTATCTGCTTTCGGGTGTTGGAAACTTCAGCAATTGATGATATGTTGATGGTACATCTTTCATCTCGTGCAACCATGGCCTTCCCAGAATGATGTTATATCCCATATCACCATCTACCACTTCGAAGAGAGTTGTTTTCATTACTCCTTCAGCGTTTGTGAGTAATAAAATTTCTCCTCGGGTTGTCACGTTCGCGAGGAGCTTTGTGGCTGGAATAATGCTTTTGGTGAGTTTAGCTTGCTCCAATACTCTCCATTTTATGATATTAGCCAAACTTTCTAGATCCACTAGAACACGTTTAATCTTACAATCTAGCACATTTAAAGAAATTACCCGTGTGTCGTTGTGTGGTAGCAGCAATTCGTCTGCGTCCTCCTCCGTAAAAGTGATATCGTCTTCCTGGAGCCTTTTTCTATGGGTTATTGATACTTTCATCTTCTTTGCTGCCGAAAAGGTGACCCCGTTGATCTCGTTCCCTTTGAAGATCATGTTGATCGTTTGTCTTAGGTATCTTCTCCTTCTTTCGAGGCTTCCACATTGTCCCGATTACGACCATAATTGTTCTTAGCTCGTTCACTCAAGAATTCTCCGAGGTGACCATTCTTCAATAACGTTGCCACTTCTTCCTTGAGGTGTCGGCAGTCCCCTATTCGGTGGCCATTCGTCCCGTGGTATTCACACTATAAGTTGGGATCCCTCTGGCTGGGATCAAATCTCATTGGTTTCAGGAACCGTGCTTTTTTTTTTTTTTATGTTTCTCATGGCTGACACCAACTCCATTATACTGACGTTGAAGTTGTATTTCAACAACTTGGGGTAAGAAGGATCCCGTGACCATGACGCTTCTTTATTCTGCAGTGATCTATTGTTCCAACTGCGATCCGTCCTTCTGTCAACAGCGAACATGTCCGTTGTCCGGAAGCTTCTGTCATGGCCTTCGATCCGTTCGTAGGGCAAGAACCGGCCCCTCGAAGTCCGTCTGTCCATGTCATAATCGTCGTTTGATTTTTCTCTGTTCTTCTCACGTCCTTTGGTAGATTTTGGATATCGGCCCAAGTCGTTGCTTGAAACTCAAACAGGCTTTTCTTCAGTTTCCGGGAAGCATCTGAATTTTTCGGATTCAATCCCTTGGTGAATGCTTCAGCCACCCATTCATCCAGGATAGTTGGGAGCAACATTCTCTCCTTCTGGAATCGGGTAACGAATTCTCGTAGTAGCTCGGGCTCTCTTTGCGCAATCCTGAATATGTCGGCCTTTCGGGCCTGTACTTTTCTGGCCTCGGCATGAGCCTTGATGAAAGATTCCGCGAGCATCTCAAAGGATTCTATGGAATGCTCGGGAAATAGTGAATACCACGTCAAGGCTCCCCTCATGAGAGTTTCTTCAAATTTCTTCAGCAAAACAAATTCAATTTCGTGAGGAGCTAAATCATTTCCCTTCATTGTCGCTGTGTAGGTGGTAATGTGTTCCTGAGAGTTTGAAGTTCTTTCATACTTTGGCACATCGGGCATGAACCATTTCGGGATTAATTGTGGTGCCGCACTTAGCTTGTATGGCAATTGAGTATACTTCTTTGAGTCCGGGCCTTTCAACATTGGTGGCACGCCCGGGATTTGGTCCATGCGGGCGTTCACTTCCCTCATAAACTATAAAAGTTCATTTTTGAAAAGATCGTTCTCGTTATTTAGGCCGGATCCGCTCCCCCCCCCCCC